>JAJOZX010000253.1:1495000-1502500 GCA_023014485.1 Bathynomus jamesi | reverse complement strand
ATGGTTCATTTTTACAGGGCTCTTCCCTCTAGAATGATATTAATATAATAATGTAACATCCTAACTAATGCTAACTAGATGATAACTATGGTTTTATAATACAGATTTATATATACAACATAAGTCGGGTGGTTAAGTCTAGTTCACGTGGTCTGGGTACGCACTCTTGGTCGTGCATAAATAGTTTCATGTTCCGTGTCACTTGGTTTTCTTTGTTCCCAGAATGATCTTTTCACCACAAATATACCGAGGATAATAGCACATACAATAATGATACTAACGGCAGATGTTGAGAAAATGGTTACCGGTTGTAGTATTTGTAAGAGGTTGTTTTGGTTATCATCCGAAATTTTAAACCGGCTCAATTGATCATTCCATTCAGGGGCATGTAGTTCGGGTAGGATGGTTACAGGTTTTATGGAGAGATTTAAGATCTCTATGACGGGTTTAAATTTAATTTGCGACGGGAATGGGTATGAGTTATTAAGGGTAACCTTATACGGGTTGTATATTTGGAGGGCTTTTGAACGCAAGGAGCAACCAATTGGTAGCCGAATAACCATAGGGATTGTAATGAGGGAATAATTCGATGGACACTCGAGAGTAGCGGCAGTCCTGTTCGCGAAGGAAACCCAGATGTCTGGTCCAATTCGTAGTTGGATGGTTTTAGGGGAATGAAATTTTTTAAATGAACATACGGGGGCATGCCGGTCACGAATTAAATCGATAAAGCAAGACCTAGTAGTTGGAAGAATAACTGGTTTGAGTGGAGGGCAGACGAGTTGTTTATTTGGTTGCGGGAATCGGCAATGCCGGACGTCGCTATCTGACATCATAGAATAAGCTGATAGATCTTTGGTGAGGAAAAGGTAAGGTGGTACGGTGGGTAAATACAATCGATAGACATTAGAGTTATTTTGGTAGGGTGTTGGGAAAGGGTGAAATTTATATACGTCATAAGTGAGGACATCGAAAAATGGTATAATTATGAGGTATGTGTAGGGGCGTGGTCCATGTACAGTCCAGGTGTATTCTAGAAATTGAGGGTAATTAGTGTGGTTGAGTGGGAATATGGGTGATAATTTTAATTGTGACTGGGCGGTGTGAATCAAGGACTGAAGTATTTCCCATGGTATTAGGGTGGAAAGAGTGATTTTTCCATGGGCTAGCTGGGTTGCACGCAAAACCTTGGAATGAATCGTAGTTATTCGTTGTAAGTATTTATCGATTAGGGTTACTTGTAGGTTCATTATCTCTATTAATTCTAGATATCTTTTGTGTTCTTTGTATTGAGCTAACATGGATTCAAGGTATGTGAATCTGTCCGAAAGGGAGTGAGGAAGCGATTGTTTTCGTGTAATGACCTAATAGTTTGTTCTAACATGTGTCCATTATATTGTCGATTTCGCGCGAAGAGATTCAATTTAAGTTCAATTCTTTTAATATCTTCTTCGGTTGCTAATCCGAATAAACCTTTGAACAGTTTCCCTCCTATATCTATCAGTCCCCTTTTACTTCTTTGGTTAAAGTTTTCTGAATTTTTAGTTTCAGTTTGTATCCATGGTAAGGCTAATATTTCTGATGGGCGCGTGCTGTAGTTTGAATATTTTCGAGGGTATTTTCTAACAGAACGCGACTAATCTGATCTTTTCCTTGGAAAGAATTCTGGACTTTACTTTCAAACGTTTTTAATTGGGTTTGTATCTGAAGGAGATTGATTTTAATTCTAGCAGGGGGTTGCAAATTTATATAAAGGTCTGCGTGCCCTTTCAAAAATTTACCTTCTGCAAGTTTTTCTATAACAACTCCGGTAGAAATTTTAATGCTAGGTCTACAAGAGTAAATAATTTGGAAAATTATAAGGGGGACAATTTTATTCATTTCTACGCCTTAAGTTATACGGAGCTGGGGTAGTTGTGTGGATACTTGTGTGGATACTTGTGTTTGTGGGCGAAGGGGTCGGCCTCGTTTTGGTGGCAATGGGGGTCGACCGTTGAGCTCGGATTCTGAGCGGGTTCGTTTCTTATGTGAAGGTTCTAGTTCACGTGGGTGATGCATTTGCGGGCGGTATGTCGGGTCCGTGCGTCGATCATCAATCGGCGAGGGTGGTGACAGAGGAGATGTTGGAGATGGTGGAGTTCCACTGAGTGATCCTCTCGAAGGGGTTTCTCCAGGGTCTGGGTCCGATGGGACGCTTGGCTCTGGGGCCTCCTCTTGTTCAGAGATTGCCTCGAGTAATGGTGGTATTACGAGGTACCAATCTTCGTCATGGGTAGCGGTTCCCGCGGTGACCACTTCAGTTTTTTGATCCCTGCCCGATTTGTTAATATCTTGACCTTTTGAAGGATAGGCGGCTCGAACGCCTGGCAGCTGTTTTTTGGGAAGGTGTTGTTCGGAAGCTATCTTCAAATTGTCAGCGTGAATGATCTTTAGTTTGGAATGATCCCGGAGGTCGAGGATTTCATAACGATTTTTTCCGAGGTTTTTCATAATCCTATATGGGCCATCCCATTTTGGGTATAATTTGCGATGAGCACCTGGCGGTTTCACGCTCTTCAGATAACATCGCATACCGACGATTATAGTCCGTTGACGGGGATGACGCCTATGTTGCTCTTGCTCCATCTGTTGGTTTCGTTGGTCGAGGGCATAGCGGATTATGTCAAAAATCTTGAAAGATCGTTCAGCTAGTTGCTGATTTGCTTCTGCCATTTCGGAAGATGTTAGAACTGCCGGGTCGGTTTGGTCGGGCAAATCAAAAGGTAGACGCTTGTCGTAGTGATAGAGACGAAATGAGGGGTGTCCCCGATGGACACATTATAGCCATTGTTGATGGCTGTTTGTACCATGGGAAGGGAATCATCCCATGTACGGGAGGATGCATCGACAACGTGGCGCAGGGCTTCCAAGATCTTTCGATTGTGCCTTTCCACTAAGCCGTTTGCCTGCGGATGGTATGCCACAATGTGTGTATTTTTAATTTTACACATGTTACAGAGTGACTCGAACAGTTTGGAAGTGAAACTAAGGGCGTTATCCGAGATTAGGATGGAAGGAGTGGTATGATTTTGGATGACGCGTTCCACTAGGGCTCTTGCCACAGTTTCCGAGGTCTGGTCTGGAATGGCGGCTACTTCGCTGTAACGCGAGAAGTGGTCCGTAAACACAATGATGTACTGATTTCCCTTTGATGTTTTGGGAAATGGTCCCAGTATATCCATTCCAGTTCTTTGCCAGGGCCTTTGGCATACTGGATATTTATGCATCGGAGCTGTGGATGGTACGTTGCCCTTATGCTTTAAACACGACGGACATTCGGCGATGTATTCTTGTACCTTTTTGTTCATCTCGGGAAAGTGGTATCGCTCCAAAAGACTCTTGATGGTGCGATCCGGCCCCATGTGTCCATACAAAGGTGAGTCGTGACAAAGTCCAATGGCTATATCGACGAGATCCTTTGGTATCTCCACGAGGTCGTTTCCATCTTCGTTCCTGAAATGTACGAGCCCATCTTTGAGGTTGTACTGTTCTTTTACCTTCGATGGTTCCTTTTGTTCCAGGCGCGCCCGAAGGTTTGGGTGTGTTGGTCCTGTTGTTGGGAGTATTGCAGACACTCGTAGTCGAACACAGGAAGAATTCCTATTTTTTCACTCGGGCGTCGGGCTTGAGTCTCGACAATCCGTCTGGAATAACTTGCAGTTTTCCCGGTTTGTATACGATTTTCGCTGCAAAGTCCTGAATCAACAGAGCCCATCTACTCAATCGTCCTTCAAGTAGCTTGTCCTTGAAGAGGTACGTGAGTGGCTTATGATCAGTCTTGATGGTTACATCGTAGCCATAGACGATATTTCGGAATTTTTTCAAAGCCCAATATACCGCTAGGGCCTCTCGGTCCGTAGTGGAATAATTCCGTTGAGGTGCAGAGAGAAGTTGACTGGCATAAGCAATGGGTAATTCCACACCGTCTACGTCCTGTAACAGGACGGCTCCTAGTCCATAGGAGGAAGCATCTGTGGCTATGATGAAGGGTCTTGTGTAATCAGGATATTGTAAAATGGGATGACAGGTTAGTTTATTAATTAAAGTTTCAAAGGCATGTTGGTGATCGGATTCCCAGTTAAATTTCGAATTTTTCTGGAACAAATTAGTAATGGGTTTAGCAATATTCGAAAATTGGGGGATAAAGTTCCGATAGAATCCGACAAAACCAATAAATGCACGGGCGTCGTCGATGGTCTTGGGTACAGGGTACCTTTCCAGGGCTTCGAGTTTGGCTGGATCAGGTTTAATTCCTGTGGACGAGAGTAGGAATCCTAGGTATACCAGGGATTCTTGTAAAAAATTGCACTTTGCAAGCTTCAGTTTAAGGTGTGCTTTTCTCAAGTGTGATAGCACATTCTGAAGGCGTTGAAAGTGTGTTTTTATGTCCGAACTGTAGACGATAATATCGTCAAGATAAACGAGAGCTTCGACACCTAATAGGTCGGAAAGGACTATATTCATCAACCTAGAGAAATTAGCAGGCCCATTTCGGACTCCGAAAGGTAAAACCTGGAATTCGTAATGGCCTCGGTTAGTGGAGAAAGCAGTCAATGCCCGAGATTCGGGACTGACCTCCATTTGCCAATAACCTGATGCTAAATCGAGGGATGAAAAAAGTTCGCTTTCCCTACGTTCAGAATTGTTTCCTGCATGTTTGGAATCGGGAAACGGTCTGGGATGGTAATGTTGTTCAGGCGTCTAAAATCTATACAAGGGCGAGATGTTCCGTCCTTTTTGGAGACGAGAATCATAGGAGCGGACCAGGGACTAGCTGAAGGCTGAATGACATCCTGCTCCAACATGTCCTTGATGTGTTCCTCAATAGTGACTAACTGAGAATGTGGAACCCGATAGGGAGGAATGAAAATGGGTTTGGAATTGGGTTCCAACTTGATTTCAAAAGGGACCAAATTAGTTCGGCCCAGAGGATCTCCTTTTAGGGCAATCACATCTCTATTTCTTATCAGGAAATCGAGAAGTGATTCCATTAGTTTGGGATCCTGTAAAGCTGGTGACTCCTGAAGGGAGTGCTCCAGACATTTCTTATATTCTTCTTTTAATACTGAAGGATTTAATTCTAAGGAACTGGAAACATGATTTATCATACTGATGGGGAAATCTGAATCTACTTCTACTGTGGAAACAGTTCCTATTTTCTGATTTGAAGTTAATTCTATAGGACTTTTTCATTTGTTTAAACAAACAACAGGGATAGCTGAATTCTGACTCTGACTAAGGACTTGGGCAATAAGAACATCTCTTTTGAAATTACTTTTCTCTGTAATCAGAGTACGCTCTGACTCTAATAATTTTCCTTGACTGTTAACTACTTTTTAGGAAACAAATCTTCTCATAAGGTGCTACTGTTATATGCTCGGTAGGGCATATGAAAAATTGTGAATCTGATTCTGGTTCGGCGACTAAAATTTGCCTTATGGGCTGAACTGAAGCTGGCTGACTGGAAACTGGCTGACTGGAAACTGGCTGACTGGAAACTAGCTGACTGGAAACTGGCTGACTGGAAACTGGCTGACTGGAAACTGACTGACTGGAAACTAACTGACTGGAAACTGACTGACTGGAAACTGACTGTGTTGATCCAACTGGATTCAACAACTGGAACTGATTACCCTGGGGTCTGATTTCTGGAGCGGTTGTCCCTCTGGATACAACCGGCTGACTTGAACTGCAATCAAATGGAGGGGGTTTCCTATTTCTTTCGGAAATCTGAACTGGACTAATTCTATTAACATTAAGCTGTCTGTTATTCTCACGGAGATGGTGTGTCCTATTTCGACACTTTACTAACTTTCCGGCTGGGTAAATCTCCCATTGATTCCGGTTAAAAAAATCCATACCTAGTAGGATATCTGTCTGAAAGGTGGCGACTCTGTCCACTATACAACATTTCGCGGGGGTATACCGCGTTTCCAACTTCTAAATATAACTGAATTTCTCCGTATGTAGGTATGAGTGTGCCCGTAACTCCTCTGAGTTGGCAGGATGGTGCTTTAAGTTCATATTTGTAATTTGTATTCTCTAATAATTCATCTACACATTGTTTCTTAATTAACGTCGCGTGTGCTCCTGTATCTAGGAGAGCAGTTAAATCTTGGTTATCGGTGCTACAATTTATTATTAAATCTAGGAGGTCCGCACCTATTATCCTGATGGGGAGTTTGTGTGCGTATCTGGGCTCATTACTGTAATTTAGGAGGGCGGAGGTTGAACTGCTGCCTCCAATGTAGAGTCTAAAAAAGGGCTCGAATGGTCTTCTATGGGAGGACCTGGGTCATATTCTACGGGAATATCATACGCTGGAGGGTGTTCTTGAAAACTGTTCTCTGGGGAAAATGATTCCTCCAAGGGTACTTCTACGTACCGAACTAGTTGACCTTGCTGGTTGTACTGAGGTTTGTACATGGGGTAAGAGTGTGGTTGACCCTGTGGTCGTGATCTATTGGGTTGGTTGTTCGACTGAGGCTGGGAATGGACTGGTTTCTCGGGATTGGATGACTTTTGGGATACGTTTTGGGAACGTGGTTGGTTTGGTTTCTGAAAGTGGGGTCTATACCCTGCAGGGGCTTTATCAGCACACTTTTGGCGATCGCCACGGCGATGACCATGTTCGTGACAGTGGGAGCAATACGAGGGGTAATTACATTGACTTATCATGTGCCCAAAGCTATCGCAGTTAAAACACTGTGGAGGAGGGCGTGTATTCTGGGTTTGGGGGGCTTGTTTCTGGGGTGTTCCCTGCATTGGCCTCGATTTATAGGGTTGTTGTTGTTGGTGTTGTGGCTGCTGCTGCTGAATATAATGTACAGGGGTTTCTCTAACCTTTCGATAGTTTTGGTTTGCTAAATCGGGGAAATGTTCCCGTGTTTTGTTTATGGCTACACTTACAGGTTTGTCAACATTTAAAAACTCCTGAAACTTTTTTTTAGGTGCTCCGGGTAGGTTTTGGTAAATGGTTGTGGCTACTATTAGATTTCTTTGTTTCGAAGTGAAAGTTATGCCACATGCATTTTCTGCGGCACGGAGGGCTTCTCCTACAAGTTTATGTGTACGTGTAATAAAATTGTTTAAATCTTCGTGTTCCTCTTTCTTCCATTTAGCTTGGAAGACTGCTTCTAACGTGGCTAAGGGTAGTGCAAGGGTTATTTCTTTAAAAAATTCTAATAAGTTTTGTTTAAAATCGTCCCATGTTGTAGCTTCGCTAATTGATGGGACGTAAGTGACTGTGTCATGAGCATTCCCTTCTTTCGGGTCGATAAATCTTTTTGCTTCCCTAATTTTTATATCATTATCGGTAATATTTTCGCGAAAGAAATGTTGCTATAAAGATTCAACCCAAGGTCTTACGCGTGGTTCAACAAAACGATTATCTATGGTCCCCTTAAAAATTAAAACAGTATGAGGAAGGTTTACTAGTCTGCCTAAGTTAATGTATGCTGG
>JAJOZX010000253.1:1465000-1490000 GCA_023014485.1 Bathynomus jamesi | reverse complement strand
GCTCTACCTAACTGTGTTCGTAATTGTGTACTGTGTATGTCATCCGTGGTGGCGGAGGGGACCTACAATTTTACGTGGGTTCCGAACCACAAGAACATAAGAAATTTATGTAAAAACTGCCTGTATATTAGGGTGGCCCACTTTTAAATTTTTTTTAAAAAGTATATGTGATCGTGGTTTTTCCCATTATTTGGCACTATACTAGCACATTGGTACCATTTTTACAAAAATTGATCAATATTTAGGGGTCTCGCATCGACGTTGAAATTACCAGTTTTTTAAATGCATACTTTTTAACTTTTTACTGAATCAAGATAAATCATTAAGTAGGGATGTTTTCTGAATCCTCTTAATGAGAGAAGTCGTTTGGTGTGCCTGCCAATGTCATACGACTACGGTATTACGGTTTAAAGGTTGTGCCCGTATACAGGTAATACCAATGTGCTAGTATAGTGCCAAATAATGGGAAAAACCACGATCACCTATACTTTTCAAAAAAATGAGTCACCATACCCGGGCGGAATGTATAATGTATATAGGTAATTAGAAAATGCACTATGCCTGTGCCAGGTACCTAACCTATTTCTTTTTTTGCAGATCATAACATTTTGAAATTCTGTCTGAGTTCCTCATCCTTTGTCATGGACAAATCGATGGCAACCATAACTGGAAGAACTCTTGAAGCTACAAATAGAGAGTCATCAAACAGAAAGGCGAAAATAACATCGCTACCTTCTCTAAGATCGGCCTCGGAAATTTTTTTAGTTAGCCAACCGTCGTCTTCCATCAGTGGTAGCAAATTGCCAACAACACGGCAGGTTTTGCAATACTTCTTCAGTGTTATCCAGTACACTGCTAACAAGAAAGACGCATTCAAAGAAACCGTAAACAACGTCTTAAAGTTTTGGAACATGGCCCGCATTAAAACAATCACAAAGCTCAACTGCGAACGGAAGCTAGAGGCATTGTGGAAAGAGTGGCACTTAATCCAAAAGAGCAGTAAACGAGAAACTGACGCCGGAGGAAAACGGCAGAAGTTTTCGGACAGTGTGGACAAGCTGTGGGATATCGGAGCATCTGACGCTGTCGAAGATATAAAGAAGAATCGACTGCTGTCCGACAAGGACAAGAAAGAAGACATTGACTTCTACCTTGATCAACGTGGTCCTCGGGTGACAACGATGAGCCGGAACGATAAAGTTTTCGCTGTAAAAAGAAAGCTACCGGAAGGAAGAAAACGTCCTCGCCAGTAGCCGCAAACCTCAAAGTGTGCATACGAAACCGGAGATGAGGCCATGGAGAATGATGATACTGGCATGTCAGGAGAATCAGAGACAGAACTAGCGTTCCCCCTGCCGAAAGAGCCAAGTGTGTCTGTCAATCTTCCTCGCCGCATCCTTAATGCACCTGCTGTCATGGAAGTGGCTGATCGTTTCCGCATGTCCAATAATCAGGTGCGTATTGTTTATAGTATTCATCGATAGCGTCAGTTTTAAAGTGTCCCGTAACCCACATGTATTCTTGACAGTTTCCTTTCCACTTCCCATTCTCTACATAGGTAGTAAGCATTGTGGCTGGTATCACACGTTCGGCGGATCCACCAGCAGACCTCAATCAGTTCAGCATCTCGAAAGAAACGGCTCGCCGGGGAAGAGTGTCACATCGCCGTGAAGTGGCGACGGCTGTGAAGGACTCCTTCACGCCACCGAGGCACACTGTTGTCCACTGGGATGGCAAAATGGTCAAGGTCAGTTGATTAAGTTTTCATAGCTATCAATTTAGTAATGAGATTCATGAAGCATAATGTCAATTAAAAAGAGAACTGAATGTGAACAAAAATAGGTTACTTTACAACCATGAAATTGAAATATATGGCATGTGTTTCAGAACTTCCTTGGAACGGCGGAGCACCGCCAAGCAATTCTCATCTCCGGGGCTCCTCATTGCACAGAAGGAAAGTTGCTGTCAGTCCCAGCTGTTGCTGACGGCACCGGACTGTCGCAGGCGCGGGCAACCATAAATGCTCTCGAAGATTGGGGATGTGAGGAGAGCGTCATCGGACTCTGCTTCGACACCACCATATATAATAAAAAAATAATATAATACAAAACGATGGAGTATAACCATCAATATAGCAATACAGGAGAAATATATAGATATATATACAAACACATTTATATTAAATAATTAAATATATTGAAAATAAATAAACATCAAAATACAGCCACATTTTTCTACTGCTCAAACCACTAAACTGACACGTAATCGAGCCTACAGTCACATCATTATTGCTTTGCACTACGCAGTAAACACGATTTCACATTATTTCACCACTCAAGTTATAGGGATACCTATACTCTATGTAACTGGCCTTCATATCGTTAAATACTATTTTTGTGCCCACTTTACATTCGGTTGGCAAATTATCTTTAAACGAATACAATCAAAAGCACGCACAGAGGGGTTATCGTTAGCCACAACATCATTATTAAATACAAGTTTATAAACACTCCTTTCCAATCGAGAGTTTATTCTTACCGACCCGAGCTTTTCAATCGTGAACACTTCTTTACACTGCATAGCGGCAGTTGAAATAATCTTCTAAGTCGTAACGACAGCTGCTCATTATATAAAGAAATAGTTCTTCAGGGTGAACGGTGTAGGTGAGCTCAGCCCTGTACCGCTCAAGTGATTTGTACCAAAGTTCATGATATTTCAAAGAGTCTAAATCTTTTAAATAAGCATCCAGCTCTACACCATTCTCGCCTTGTTCAGTCCTACACTCGGTAAGCCCATCAAGCAGAGCTGTGTATGCGTATTCAAGAACCATATCAAAATAAAGCATATCCGTAATACGCGCGTCTAATATAGGCTTCAGCTTGCGGAATCTGACGATTTCAAACATTCTGTCGAGGATGAAACGGTTTCGCGTAGGGACAAGAACGTTATTATCAGAAGCATTTTTCTACATCAGTCGTACATCAATGCATGGCTGATCATTATTTATACACAACGTACAAACAACGGCATATGAGGGGGTATCACTAATTTGCTCTCTTCTTGTGCCTACACCTGCAGGAATTTTATAAAATTATAACAATCCTCACTCCACTTCTCAACTACCACGAAGATTCTATTCTCTCCTCAACACTTAAATAAGTAACATTCCGTTTGTTTGTTGTCTACAAGTCGTTTCTAGTACATAGTTAATGGATGCACCGGTTTCACGCCTGAACACGCGCAACGACTTCGTCACGGACACATCGTACACGGCATTGAGAATGCTTCTCAAAGGAGTTCCATCGTATTCGACGAGCGCACGTCCAGTCGGTTCAAGCTCTGAGATGACTATGAGCAACAGGAGAGCAGATCGGCTCAACGGGAGGAGTGAGTCACACCATAAGCTGCTGGAAACGTGTCGGCGTTGTTCGAATACTTGTATCCCATTATACTGGGTAGGGTTTGGAAGAAATTTTCCGATACATGAAGCAATACCGGTTTAATTGTTTATCACTCCCATCCCAAGAATACGCACCAGACATTTTGCTTAAGGGGATTTTCACGAACTAAACACATTTTATTCACACTCCGGCGCCTATTTGAGAGAAACATATGACCATATTTTTCCTTTTTGCTTAGCATGCGATATCATCTCTAAATTCTGTTAAATACTCCGCAGACCTTTAGCAACAACCTCACTACAAACCTCGTCATGATATATATTAAGTTGGTAAAAATACTTTAGATCTCCATGATAACAAGATTTACATTCTCAGTCGCAGGGTACGAGTACTCTGTATGATGCAGCATGACATAATATCGCTTGTCGTACACTCATCAACAAGACTCACTAACCATATCCGTTCTTCTCTTCTGCCTGTGTTGGTTCTTCTACTTCACGGTATATGTAAGCTTTTATAAAGTTTAGTCCTACAACATAGGTAGTACATCACTTGTACCACGAAATCCTGCAATGCTTCGCCAGAATACCGTAGAGTATTTGTACCTCTTGTTCTTCGTACGATTCAATGTAGCCTTAAAAGTATCAAAGTAGGGTGGAATAGGAGCCATCATAAACCTTATCTTCACACTTTTGCCGAATACCACTTCATAAACGTCGAACAACGCAATATTAAGGTAGCCATTACTATTTTTCGTTACGTGGTGAAATGCACGTCTGAGACCCAGGGATTGCAGCGGTCAACTGAGCACGCAGGGAAGAGATATGCCCAGGGAGTAGCAGGAGTCACGTGACCATCATACAGGTGGGCGGAGCTTAGAACTTTCGCCTGTACATACGCACACAGACACACAAAGGAGAAAGTGAAACGCTAATTGAAACATGATTTATTTAATAAACGAAATATTCAAGATATATATATATAATATATATATATATATATATATATATATACACACACAAATACGTATAATAAATAAACATATCGTTAACAATACACATATCAAAGATTATGGTATCCAAAGGGTCCGGTATCATAGGTACCAGCCACTTGGTAACGTTTCCTATAGGTGTTACGGCACACCTTCGTACCCCTAAGTTCTTTCACCCCCCCTCCCAGCTTGTGCGACCGAAAATTGTGGGCCCTACAGTTAGTTGGGATGGATGGTCGCCCTCATCATCATCCAAGCACAATAGATCCTTCAACGAATCAAAGCTAACGACCCGCCGATTCGCTGGTTGAGCGTGATACCCTTAGCCTTCACAATATATTTCATATCCTCCCCCAAATCCTCACCCATACCCCATAAGTTTTTGGCCCTGTTGAGACAAAAGAGTCGGCGTATGCGATATCTCCATACTTATCCTTGATCTCATCAGTCAACTCTCCGAGGAATTCGCCAATAGGAGGCATGTATTCACCCTCCCTCTCTGTGAATATCACACTATCTGTATCGGCGTACAAAACCCTCTGCCCAAGAGAATGCAATAGGCCCCAAAGTTTGATGCGTGCGTAGGCCGTTGTGAAGCTAGCTACAGGTATGTTTGTAACCCGTGAGGTATCTGCGGCCAATTCGGTATTGTTGTACTTTATTATGTATTATCCACTTTCACGATCTCCAGGACCTCTTTATCCGGAGCGTTGGCATAATCCCAGACTTCACTATAACTTTGTGCTAAATGAACGTTCCCTTTGCCAGTATTCTGTGCAAATTTTCCCCAAAGACTGTTTAGACACAACTTTGCACTAAAGTGCTTGCCTAGGTTCTTTACAATTTGGGAACGGTCAAGCTGTATACCTTCACGGTCACGGTAAGGTTGAATATAAGCCGATTTGTCATCTTCGCTATCAACTCCTCGTGGATACCCTGATGCTTCTACCTTATCCTTCAAAAAAGCGTTTATATATGGCGTGAAAAGGTTAGGTAGCTTCTGTAACCTCCACACCTCATGTGTCTTCAACATTCTGTAGCCATGGCGAACAGCTAGATCCAGCTCTGGACTAGTATATACACCTCTGATCTTACCCAGGTTGGTTGTATGATTACATTCCCCATTGTTCTCCTCTGCGCACTTCACGCACAGGGGAAACATGAGCTTGTGATCTATAACGACGGGTAAGATCGGCATCCATAAATCGCGTTGAGGGAACACATCTACGAAAGAAAGGCCGACATAGTACCCATTCAAATTTGTTGAAAACACCTAGAGGGTGGGCAGGTCAGGTCCCACCAGTTTCTCAGGTGCACCTACGGGGTACGGATTGTTCATCACGTAGGGATGTAAAGAACAGAAGTCGTAGTAATGGAGTTTCACGCTCTCCGTAGGCGGAAAGTATAGCTTCAAGGGATTTGTACGCCCTTCGAACAAGGTATCACCGCATTTGAGAGGATTCAGCACCATTAAACATTTGATCGTGTTTATTTCTTCACGGTACTGTCCATCTGATCTGTTTCCACCCGTGCATCATACTCATGCTCCCACAAGACTTTGTGAGTGAATTGGGAGCCTATAAGTTGATCGCGGGTGCGGGTCCACGCAAGACTGTCGGCTAGGGTGGCCCACTTTTCAATTTTTTTTGAAAAGTATAGGTGATCGTGGATTTTCCCATTATTTGGCACTATACTAGCACATTGGTACCATTTTTACAAAAATTGATCAATATTTAGGGGTCTCGCATCGACGTTGAAATTACCAGTTTTTTAAATGCATACTTTTTAACTTTTTACTGAATCAAGATAAATCATTAAGTAGGGATGTTTTCTGAATCCTCTTAATGAGAGAAGTCGTTTGGTGTGCCTGCCAATGTCATACGACTAACGGTTTAAAGGTTGTGCCCGTATACAGGTAATACCAATGTGCTAGTATAGTGCCAAATAATGGGAAATACCACGATCACCTATACTTTTCAAAAAAATGAGTCACCATACCCGGGCGGAATGTATAATGTATATAGGTAATTAGAAAATGCACTATGCCTGTGCCAGGTACCTAACCTATTTCTTTTTTTGCAGATCATAACATTTTGAAATTCTGTCTGAGTTCCTCATCCTTTGTCATGGACAAATCGATGGCAACCATAACTGGAAGAACTCTTGAAGCTACAAATAGAGAGTCATCAAACGGAAAGGCAAAAATAACATCGCTACCTTCTCTAAGATCGGCTTCGGATATTTTTTTAGTTAGCCAACCGTCGTCTTCCATCAGTGGTAGAAAATTGCCAACAACACGGCAGGTTTTGCAATATTCTTCAGTGTTATCCAGTACACTGCTAACAAGAAAGACGCATTCAAAGAAACCGTAAACAACGTCTTAAAGTTTTGGAACATGGCCCGCATTAAAACAATCACAAAGCTCAACTGCGAACGGAAGCTAGAGGCATTGTGGAAAGCGTGGCACTTACTCCAAAAGAGCAGAAAACGAGAAACTGACGCCGGAGGAAAACGGCAGAAGTTTTCGGACAGTGTGGACAAGCTGTGGGATATCGGAGCATCTGACGCTGTCGAAGATATAAAGAAGAATCGACTGCTGTCCGACAAGGACAAGAAAGAAGACATTGACTTCTACCTTGATCAACGTGGTCCTCGGGTGGCAACGATGAGCGGGAACGATAAAGTTTTCGCTGTAAAAAGAAAGCTACAGGAAGGAAGAAAACGTCCTCGCCAGGAGCCGCAAACCTCAAAGTGTGCATACGAAACCGGAGATGAGGCCATGGAGAATGATGATACTGGCATGTCAGGAGAATCAGAGACAGAACTAGCGTTCCCCCTGCCGAAAGAGCCAAGTGTGTCTGTCAATCTTCCTTGCCGCATCCTTAATGCACCTGCTGTCATGGAAGTGGCTGATCGTTTCCGCATGTCCAATAATCAGGTGCGTATTGTGTATGTATTCATCGATAGCGTCAGTTTTAAAGTGTCCCGTAACCCACATGTATTCTTGACAGTTTCCTTTCCACTTTCCATTCTCTACATAGGTAGTAAGCATTGTGGCTGCTATCACACGTTCGGCGGATCCACCAGCAGACCTCAATCAGTTAAGCATCTCGAAAGAAACGGCTCGCCGGGGAAGAGTGTCACATCGCCGTGAAGTGGCGAAGGCTGTGAAGGACTCCTTCACGCCACCGAGGCACACTGTTGTCCACTGGGATGGCAAAATGATCAAGGTCAGTTGATTAAGTTTTCATAGCTATCAATTTAGTAATGAGATTCATGAAGCATAATGTCAATTAAAAAGAGAACTGAATGTGAACAAAAATAGGTCACTTTACAACCATGAAATTGAAATATATGGCATGTGTTTCAGAACTTCCTTGGAACGGCGGAGCACCGCCAAGCAATTCCCATCTCCGGGGCTCCTCATTGCACAGAAAGAAAGTTGCTGTCAGTCCCAGCTGTTGCTGACGGCACCGGACTGTCGCAGGCGCGGGCAACCATACATGCTCTCGAAGATTGGGGATGTGAGGAGAGCGTCATCGGACTCTGCTTCGACACCACCATATATAATAAAAAAATAATATAATACAAAACGATGGAGTATAACCATCAATACAGCAGTACAGGAGAAATATATAGATATATATACAAACACATTTATATTAAATAATTAAATATATTGAAAATAAATAAACATCAAAATACAGCCACATTTTTCTACTGCTCAAACCACTAAACTGACACGTAATCGAGCCTACAGTCACATCATTATTGCTTTGCACTACGCAGTAAACACGATTTCACATTATTTCACCACTCAAGTTATAGGGATACCTATACTCTATGTAACTGGACTTCATATCGTTAAATACTATTTTTGTGCCCACTTTACATTCGGTTGGCAAATTATCTTTAAACGAATACAATCAAAAGCACGCACAGATGGGTCATCGTTAGCCACAACATCATTATTAAATACAAGTTTATAAACACTCCTTTCGAATCGAGAGTTTATTCTTACCGACCCGAGCTTTTCAATCGTGAACACTTCTTTACACTGCATAGCGGCAGTTGAAATAATCTTCTAAGTCGTAACGACAGCTGCTCATTATATAAAGAAATAGTTCTTCAGGGTGAACGGTGTAGGTGAGCTCAGCCCTGTACCGCTCAAGTGATTTGTACCAAAGTTCATGATATTTCAAAGAGTCTAAATCTTTTAAATAAGCATCCAGCTCTACACCATTCTCGCCTTGTTCAGTCCTACACTCGGTAAGCCCATCAAGCAGAGCTGTGTATGCGTATTCAAGAACCATATCAAAATAAAGCATATCCGTAATACGCGCGTCTAATATAGGCTTCAGCTTGCGGAATCTGACGATTTCAAACATTCTGTCGAGGATGAAACGGTTTCGCGTAGGGACAAGAACGTTATTATCAGAAGCATTTTTCTACATCAGTCGTACATCAATGCATGGCTGATCATTATTTATACACAACGTACAAACAACGGCATATGAGGGGGTATCACTAATCTGCTCTCTTCTTGTGCCTACACCTGCAGGAATTTTATAAAATTATAACAATCCTCACTCCACTTCTCAACTACCACGAAGATTCTATTCATCTCCTCAACACTTAAATAAGTAACATTCCGTTTGTTTGTTTGTCTACAGTCGTTTCTAGTACATAGTTAATGGCATGGCACCGGTTTCACGCCTGAACACGCGCAACGACTTCGTCACGGACACATCGTACACGGCATTGAGAATGCTTCTCAAAGGAAGTTCCATCGTATTCGACGAGCGCACGTCCAGTCGGTTCAAGCTCTGAGATGACTATGAGCAACAGGAGAGCAGATCGGCTCAACGGGAGGAGTGAGTCACACCATAAGCTGCTGAAACGTGTACGGCGTTGTTCGAATACTTGTATCCCATTATACTGGGTAGGTGTTTGGAGAAATTTTCCGATACATGAAGCAATACCGGTTTTAATGTTTTATCACTCCCACTCCCAAGAATACGCACCAGACATTTTTGCTTAAGGGGATTTTCACGAACTAAACACATTTTATTCACACTCCGGCGCACTATTTGAGAGAAACATATGACCATATTTTTCCTTTTTGCTTAGCATGCGATACTCATCTCTAAATTCTGTTAAATACTCCCGCAGACCTTTAGCAACAACCTCACTACAAACCTCGTCATGATATATATTAATGTAGTGGTAAAAATACTTTAGATTCTCCATGATAACAAGATTTACATTCTCAGTCGCAGGGTACGAGTACTCTGTATGATGCAGCATGACATAATATCGCTTGTCGTACCACTCATCAACAAGACTCACTAACCATATCCGTTGCTTCTCTTCTGCCTGTGTTGGTTCTTCTACTTCACGGTATATGTAAGCTTTTATAAAGTTTAGTCCTACAACATAGGTCAGTACATCACTTGTACCACGAAATCCTGCAATGCTTTCGCCAGAATACCGTAGAGTATTTGTACCTCTTGTTCCTTCGTACGATTCAATGTAGCCTTAAAAGTATCAAAGTAGGGTGGAATAGGGAGCCATCCAGTAACCTTATCTTCACACTTTGCCGAATACCACTTCATAAACGTCGAACACGCAATATTAAAGGTAGCCATTACTATTTTTCGTCTACGTGGTGAAATGCACGTCTGAGACCCAGGGATTGCAGCGGTCAACTGAGCACGCAGGGAAGAGATATGCCCAGGGAGTAGCAGGAGTCACGTGACCGATCATACAGGTGGGCGGAGCTTAGAACTTTCGCCTGTACATACGCACACAGACACACAAAGGAGAAAGTGAAACGCTAATTGAAACATGATTTATTTATTAAACGAAATATTCAAGATATATATATATATATATATATATATATACACACAAATACGTGTAATAAATAAACATATCGTTAACAATACACATATCAAAGATTATGGTATCCAAAGGGTCCGGTATCATAGGTACCAGCCACTTGGTAACGTTTCCTATAGGTGTTACGGCACACCTTCGTACCCCTAAGTTCCTTCACCCCCCCTCCCAGCTTGTGCGACCGAAAATTGTGGGCCCCTACAGTTAGTTGGGATGGATGGTCGCCCTCATCATCATCCAAGCACAATAGATCCTTCAACGAATCAAAGCTAACGACCCGCCGATTCGCTGGTTGAGCGTGATACCCTTAGCCTTCACAATATATTTCATACCCTCCCCCAAATCCTCACCCATACCCCATAAGTTTTTGGCCCTGTTGAGACAAAAGAGTCGGCGTATGCGATATCTCCATACTTATCCTTGATCTCATCAGTCAACTCTCCGAGGAATTCGCCAATAGGAGGCATGTATTCACCCTCCCTCTCTGTGAATATCACACTATCTGTATCGGCGTACAAAACCCTCTGCCCAAGAGAATGCAATAGGCCCCAAAGTTTGATGCGTGCGTAGGCCGTTGTGAAGCTAGCTACAGGTATGTTTGTAACCCGTGAGGTATCTGCGGCCAATTCGGTATTGTTGTACTTTATTATGTATTATCCACATTCACGATCTCCAGGACCTCTTTATCCGGAGCGTTGGCATAATCCCAGACTTCACTATAACTTTGTGCTAAATGAACGTTCCCTTTGCCAGTATTCTGTGCAAATTTTCCCCAAAGACTGTTTAGACACAACTTTGCACTAAAGTGCTTGCCTAGGTTCTTTACAATTTGGGAACGGTCAAGCTGTATACCTTCACGGTCACGGTAAGGTTGAATATAAGCCGATTTTTCATCTTCGCTATCAACTCCTCGTGGATACCCTGATGCTTCTACCTTATCCTTCAAAAAAGCGTTTATATATGGCGTGAAAAGGTTAGGTAGCTTCTGTAACCTCCACACCTCATGTGTCTTCAACATTCTGTAGCCATGGCGAACAGCTAGATCCAGCTCTGGACTTGTATATACACCTCTGATCTTACCCTGGTTGGTTGTATGATTACATTCCCCATTGTTCTCCTCTGCGCACTTCACGCACAGGGGAAACATGAGCTTGTGATCTATAACGACGGGTAAGATCGGCATCCATAAATCGCGTTGGGGGAACACATCTACGAAAGAAAGGCCGACATAGTACCCATTCAAATTTGTTGAAAACACCTAGAGGGTGGGCAGGTCAGGTCCCACCAGTTTCTCAGGTGCACCTACGGGGTACGGATTGTTCATCACGTAGGGATGTAAAGAACAGAAGTCGTAGTAATGGAGTTTCACGCTCTCCGTAGGCGGAAAGTATAGCTTCAAGGGATTTGTACGCCCTTCGAACAAGGTATCACCGCATTTGAGAGGATTCAGCACCATTAAACATTTGATCGTGTTTATTTCTTCACGTACTGTCCATCTGATCTGTTTCCACCCGTGCATCATACTCATGCTCCCACAAGACTTTGTGAGTGAATTGGGAGCCTATAAGTTGATCGCGGGTGCGGGTCCACGCAAGACTGTCGGCTAGGGTGGCCCACTTTTCAATTTTTTTTGAAAAGTATAGGTGATCGTGGATTTTCCCATTATTTGGCACTATACTAGCACATTGGTACCATTTTTACAAAAATTGATCAATATTTAGGGGTCTCGCATCGACGTTGAAATTACCAGTTTTTTAAATGCATACTTTTTAACTTTTTACTGAATCAAGATAAATCATTAAGTAGGGATGTTTTCTGAATCCTCTTAATGAGAGAAGTCGTTTGGTGTGCCTGCCAATGTCATACGACTAACGGTTTAAAGGTTGTGCCCGTATACAGGTAATACCAATGTGCTAGTATAGTGCCAAATAATGGGAAATACCACGATCACCTATACTTTTCAAAAAAATGAGTCACCATACCCGGGCGGAATGTATAATGTATATAGGTAATTAGAAAATGCACTATGCCTGTGCCAGGTACCTAACCTATTTCTTTTTTTGCAGATCATAACATTTTGAAATTCTGTCTGAGTTCCTCATCCTTTGTCATGGACAAATCGATGGCAACCATAACTGGAAGAACTCTTGAAGCTACAAATAGAGAGTCATCAAACGGAAAGGCGAAAATAACATCGCTACCTTCTCTAAGATCGGCCTCGGAAATTTTTTATTTAGCCAACCGTCGTCTTCCATCAGTGGTAGAAAATTGCCAACAACACGGCAGGTTTTGCAATACTTATTCAGTGTTATCCAGTACACTGCTAACAAGAAAGACGCATTCAAAGAAACCGTAAACAACGTCTTAAAGTTTTGGAACATGGCCCGCATTAAAACAATCACAAAGCTCAACTGCGAACGGAAGCTAGAGGCATTGTGGAAAGAGTGGCACTTACTCCAAAAGAGCAGAAAACGAGAAACTGACGCCGGAGGAAAACGGCAGAAGTTTTCGGACAGTGTGGACAAGCTGTGGGATATCGGAGCATCTGACGCTGTCGAAGATATAAAGAAGAATCGACTGCTGTCCGACAAGGACAAGAAAGAAGACATTGACTTCTACCTTGATCAACGTGGTCCTCGGGTGGCAACGATGAGCGGGAACGATAAAGTTTTCGCTGTAAAAAGAAAGCTACAGGAAGGAAGAAAACGTCCTCCCCAGGAGCCGCAAACCTCAAAGTGTGCATACGAAACCGGAGATGAGGCCATGGAGAATGATGATACTGGCATGTCAGGAGAATCGGAGACAGAACTAGCGTTCCCCCTGCCGAAAGAGCCAAGTGTGTCTGTCAATCTTCCTTGCCGCATCCTTAATGCACCTGCTGTCATGGAAGTGGCTGATCGTTTCCGCATGTCCAATAATCAGGTGCGTATTGTGTATAGTATTCATCGATAGCGTCAGTTTTAAAGTGTCCCGTAACCCACATGTATTCTTGACAGTTTCCTTTCCACTTTCCATTCTCTACATAGTTAGTAAGCATTGTGGCTGCTATCACACGTTCGGCGGATCCACCAGCAGACCTCAATCAGTTCAGCATCTCGAAAGAAACGGCTCGCCGGGGAAGAGTGTCACATCGCCGTGAAGTGGCGACGGCTGTGAAGGACTCCTTCACGCCACCGAGGCACACTGTTGTCCACTGGGATGGCAAAATGGTCAAGGTCAGTTGATTAAGTTTTCATAGCTATCAATTTAGTAATGAGATTCATGAAGCATAATGTCAATTAAAAAGAGAACTGAATGTGAACAAAAATAGGTTACTTTACAACCATGAAATTGAAATATATGGCATGTGTTTCAGAACTTCCTTGGAACGGCGGAGCACCGCCAAGCAATTCTCATCTCCGGGCTCCTCATTGCACAGAAGGAAAGTTGCTGTCAGTCCCAGCTGTTGCTGACGGCACCGGACTGTCGCAGGCGCGGGCAACCATACATGCTCTCGAAGATTGGGGATGTGAGGAGAGCGTCATCGGACTCTGCTTCGACACAACTTCCACCAACACGGGGAGGGTGCAGGGTGCAGTTGTCCGGCTGGAAAACATGCTCGGGCGACCGCTACTCCAGCTGGGATGCCGTTATCACGTCCTAGAGCTTATCGTGGGGGCAGTAGCCGTCACCCTGCTCGGAAGGACTACGGCACCAACTGATCCTTTGTTTCAGCAGTTGAAGAGAAGGTTAGTTCATTTTTTGTGCAAGGTAAAGTTAGGACACACATGATATTCCACTAGTTTATAAAACAGCAAGCCAAACCGGAACTTCAGAGTTTTCTCACACAATTTTCTTGTTTATTATTTTTGAAGATGGGACGAGCTTGATCTCTCGACCTACTGCAAGCTGCAGGTCGAGAATCTGGCGGAGAGTACGTGGCTAATAGAACTCCGGGACGCGGCGGTCAGCTTCCTGAGCACTGCTTCTGGTTTCGTCAGAGACGATTACCGGGAAGTGGCAGAGATCACGCTCCTGGTACTCGGGACACAACCACGCCGTGGCATTCACCTCATGCGCCCAGGAGCCTACCACCACTCAAGATGGATGGCTAAAGTTAGTATTTTCAAACAAAAATAATCTAGAGATAAGTTTAAATGTTATTCAAAGATAAACATTTCATTATAACGCAAACAAAGTAATTGGTAACAATAAACCTGTCTTACTTACAATGGTGCCTATTTTGTTTTAGGTCATCTACTACACAAAACTGCTGATGTTCAGTAGGCAGCTGGAGCTCGACGCCGAGCTGGTCGACAAACTGCACAGGATCGTGGTGTTCATCGCTCTTCGGTACGTACCAGCTTGGTTGGCGGCCCCTGTAGCAGCTGATGCGCCGTTGAATGACCTGGTACTATACCAGCGTTTTCTGAGGTATAGGGCAGTGGACCGCGAGGTGGCAGAAGCGTCACTGGCAGTGATGAGGCGGCACTTCTGGTATCTGAGGCCTCAGACCGTCATCTTCGCTCTATGCAGCAACAACGTGGATGGCACTGTGAAGCAACAGATGGCAGAGAAGCTGTCCCACCTCCCTGTACCCAAAGACTTCACATACGAGAACGTCTCAGTCGACGAGATGACGCTACTCCCCGACCTGATCGACGAGTCCTCCTGGTTCTTATTTGCAGGTCTGAAGATGTATGGGTCTTCGTGGCTCACCCTGCCAACTGATAAGTGGGACGAGAACGAGGACTTTTGTCGTCTGAAGGATGTGATCTCTAATCTCCAGGTCACCAATGACGTCGCTGAAAGAGGAGTCCAACTGATACAAGACTATGCGAACACGGTCACAAAGGACGAGGCACAGCTGCAGGATCTTCTGCAAGTGGTGGAAAAGAACTGGAAAGAGCTCGGCGACTTCAAGAAGTCATCACTCGCCACGATGACATAGCACAGAGAGAGGGACAACGTTGCAGCCAGTGACGTGTAATAGTGATCAATACAATGCAAAAGTGATTGTTTAAGTTATTGTTTCTTTCTTCCTTATTTGTCTGCTATTTGCTGATTTTTGAAAAGTATAGGTGATCGTGGTTTTTCCCATTATTTGGCACTATACTAGCACATTGGTATTACCTGTATACAGGCACAACTTTTAAGCCGTTAGTCGTATGACATTGGAAGGCACACCAAACGACGTCTCTATTCAAGAGGATTCAGAAAACATCCCTACTTAATGATTTATCTTGATTTAGTAAAAAGTTAAAACGTACGCATTTTTAAAAAAAAACTCGTAATTTGAAGGTCGATGCAAGACCCCTAAATATTGATCAATATTTGTAAAAATGGTACCAATGTGCTAGTACAGTGCCAAATAATGGGAAAAACTACGATAACCTATACTTTAAAAAAAAATTGAAAAGTGGGCCACCCTACTCTGCAGCTTTGAGTAACTTCCCGACTGTTGATGCTGCCTCCACCTACCTCACAGATTATATCACCTGTGCCGCTCTGTCCTCCATTCCCAAATCTACATTTTCCCGCACCTCTGCCCCTTCAAATCCATGGTAGACTCCGACATGTATTCTGGCTGTTCAGGCTAAGAAGTCGGCCTTTCGCCGTCTTCAACGTAATCCATCCCTAGCAAATTTAATAGCTTTTAAACGTGCGCGAGCTCAGGCACGTCGCACAGTCCGTGAAGCCCGCCGCTTTTCTTGGCGAACTTACGTCTCCTCTCTCATCTCCCGCACCCCTTCCTCCCGAATCTGGACAAGGTTCGGAAAATTTCCGAGAAATCCTCTCCTCATGCTCCTCCTGTCCTCACGATAGACGGACGCCCACTGTCCTCTCCTATTGCAGTGGCCGAGACCTTGGCCGAGACCATAGCCTCCATCTCCCGAAACGACCACCGTGATCCTGCCTTCCTCCAACGTAAGGCTTTGCTTGTTCTCTCCCCTCACTTTTTCTGACTCTCAATAATTTCCCCTTTAACCGCCTTTTTTCTATGTCGGAGCTGAGATCGGCGTTAGCTTCTTGCGGCAACTCTGCACCCGGCTCTGACAGCATTCATTTCGAAATGCTTCGTCACCTACACCCTTCGGCTTACTTCTTTCTCCTCACGTTCTCCAATTGGATCTGGTAGGGGCACCTTCCCCTCCTGTTGGAGGGAAGCAGTGGTGCTCCCCTTCCCTAAACCCGGTATGGATCTGACATCTTCCCTCAATTACCGTCCAATAGCCCTCACTAACTGCCTCTCAAAACTTTTAAAGAAGATGGTTTCTCGGCGATTGATATGGAACCTAGAACGCCACAATTTACTTTTCCCTACACAGACCGGTTTTCGCAGGGGCCGTAGAACCACTAACATCTTAGTTCAGTTGGAAACTGCAGTCCGTATCTCATTTGCAGAGCGACGCCATCTTTATGCAGTCTTTAATGATTTGGAGAAAGCGTATGACACCACCTGGCGGTGGTGGATCTGCCGAAAGCTTTATCTTTTGAGCTTCCAAGGTTTCCTCCCTTCCTTTATATCTAACTTTCTGACTTCCCGTTCCTTTCGAGTTCAGGTAGGTACCTCCCTCTCTTCTGTACATTCGCAGGAAGGAGTCCCCTAGGGCAGCGTCCTGACCGTTGTTTGCTTCGCTGTGGCGATCGACGACGTGGTGACGCCTCTGCCCTCGGGGATTATGGCCACCCATTATGTGACGACCTTGCCATATATTGCTCCGGCTCCCGATCTGTCTTCCTTGAACATCGGGCCCTCTCTTCGGTTTCCAAATGGGCCACAGACCACGGGTTCCGATTTTCCCATCGAAAACAGTGGCAATGCACTTACGCCGACGCTGCACTGCCGTTCCTTCTCATTCTCTCTTTATGGATCACCAGTCCTCGTTGTGCCCGAAACTAGATTTCTGGGTCTCCTCCTTGATTCCCGCCTCTCCTGGATCCCCCACTTGAAGTCTCTGGAGGCTTCGTGCATTCAGACTTGTACCCTTCTCAATTTCATCTCCCATACTGACTGGGGTGCTGACCGCCATACACTTTGGCGGCTCTACCACACCCTGGTCCAAAGTAAGTTGGATTATGGCTGTCAGGCCTATTCCTCCGCTCCTGCCTCAGCTCTGCGCATGCTGGACCCGATTCGCTCCTTAGGTGTGCGCATCAGCACTGGCGCATTCCGATATTCTTCAATCGTTAGCCTGTATGCAGAGAGTGGCCATCTCTCGTTGGATGCCCATCGTACCTTGGAGGGTCTCAAATACCTCTTTCGTGTTCGGCAGTTCTCTCCCACCCCGGTCTTCTAATCCCTCTTCGGACCTTCCACTGTGGCATGCTTTGACCGTCATCCCCACTTGATCCGAACGTTTGTTCTCCGAATGGCTCCCGTCCTGTCTTCTCTGAGGGTGGAGGGTCGAGTGCTCTCCTGTCCCCCCTCCAACTACACCCCGTGGGCCATTTCTCCTCTCCGTATCTGCTCCCTCCTTTCTACTGTACCCATCCGCTCTTCGACAACTATTCCTATCCCATTCCTCTTCCCATGCTGAATCTATCCCAGTGTTCACTGACGGCTCTCGCTCTCCACTTAGAGTGGGCTGCGGGGCCGTCTCCCTATCGGAAATTAAATCATTGTCCCTCCCCCTAGCGGCTTCCATCTTTACAGCGGAACTATCGGCTATTCTTTTGGCCCTTCGGTTCCTTTCTCAGCTCCCCTCTACATCGTTTATTATTTATTCTGACTCCCGTAGCGCTCTTGAGACGCTGTCCTCTCTTATCTCTCCGCACCCACTGGTGCAACAGATCCAGGACTGGCTGGTCCTTCTTTCATCACGCCGTAAGGTAGTCGCCTTTTGTTGGGTGCCTTCCCACGTTGGTGTATGTATATATATTTTAAATGGGCTATATAAAATACTTTATATTAATTAAACTTAGATCTACAGGCTACAGTGTTAACGTTTTTCAGCTTTTATATTTCAAACTAAAAATATGTACAAGTATATATAGTCAATAAATTTTATAGAAACAAAGAAGAGATTCTATCTTTCACATAAAAATCATAAAAGATTTTATATTAATTAATGTTAAATTTGGTAAGAGGTGGATCCTTAATCCATTCAGTGGAAGGGTGGTGGAGTTTGCTGAACTTGCAGCAAACCTACATGATAAATTGAATGAACTTTCTTCTGACAAGACCTGACAGTTGTCATTCCTGTCAGGAGACTTGTGTACATTTTGAATAGCATGGAAAAGCGAGTATCCAGAATTGGTTGTCTAAAGCACTGAAAGTTTTAATTTCATTTACAACCTCATGCTTAGGCAAATTGGTCTTCTCATCAGTTGTTGCATTTAAAACAAAGTAGTGAAATTGATTATGCTATTTTATGTTCAGTCTATTCAGTCAAATATAAGAAAACTAATGGAGGCAGAAGTTATGAAGATTATGACTAACAGAAAATAATTTGTTGTAAAACCATAACATTACAGAAGTTTTTCACTTTTAAAAATATAGTTCATCTGATTTTATATGTTTCTGTAATTTTTGCTGGAAAAATACTTCAATTTTTCAGTGTAGGCTGATTTCTTTTGCTAAGCACCAAGACACCCCTGAGCACCTCCTGGTGCTTTGATAGGCTATTAATTCTCTTTTCGAGATAACCTACAATAAATACGTGTGTACAAATAGACTGCGTCACAATTCCAAAATATTTTTAACCACAGATGAGAATCTAGGAAGAAGTGTATGTTAACACTCGTGCTACATCCCAGCAAACGATATTCTCGTATTGGACAGGCTAGTTGTCTGGGGCTACTAAATGACAGACGGAGTCCAGTGTTCGAAATTGTAAAGTCATATATTTTAGTAACTGTGTACAGATATACGAGACGCATTTATTTTAAGAATTATAAGGAATTGTGAACACTCATCAGTTTAGAGAAGTGTTAATTAAAGTAATGTGAATTGATGAGATAAATCTGTAATAATAAAAATGTTACCCTCCTCCGCAAAATCCGATATACAGTTTTCTTTGTGTACATAAAGATTGGAGTTTTAGCACAGACGTGTTTATTTGATGTTGCTTAATTTATTATCAATTATAATTATCAATAGGTTTGGAGAATCAGTCACTGAGGTAATAGAGGCCTGAACTGAGCTCCGATATATTTTATAGATCCAAAATCTGGAAGCAGTGAGGAACAGACTGTATATTCGTTACTCATAACTAATCACTGGGGTACACATGTGATCATTAAAGGTTGTACTGTACTTTTGATGGTAAAAAAAACAAAATGTTAAATTGCTATCACATCGGACGATGTTAATCACACCGTGCGCGGAAAGCACGAACAATTAAAGGTTATTTTGCGCATTCTGTAAATACAATTTTATGTTACAACCTGTTTAATATCAGTTGGCAATTGGTTGAAGTGAGCGCGATATTTTCTATTCACTGTTAAAGAGACATCGGATTTGTAGCTGGAAAATATTGAAGTAACTCATAAAACTGAAGTCTAGCTTATTATAAGATTAAATTACTATAGGTGTGTGACTGCAAAAATTGCTTACGAATAACCTCGTATTCCTTATGTGAATTTACAATGTAGTAGCACTGGAAAAACTGTAAAGACTCTTAAAAAGCAATATTATTAGATAGGATTTGTGAATTGAAATTATATTTCTTCGGGCTACTTGCATGCTTGACATACAGCTGGTGGGAAAGATGCCAGATATGACAATTCGAATTGGATGAGAATAAATGGATGTATTTTGAGTAGAAACCATGTAAATAGGTTTTTTTTTTGTACCTTCGATCATATTAACTAAACAGCATATGAGAAAATTGTACTGTAAAGACGTCATCATTTATTGCACGGTTTGTGAACAATCGCTAATTTAGAGTGAAAATTTAAGTTACTGTACGAAATGTGTAAGTAAAAATGCTATTCCCACAAATTCCTCATTCTGTTTTCTTTGTACATATACTGTGTATATATAAAGGAATTTGGTACTTATGTATTATCGGCCTACCAAACTGTTTATTATGTATTTTTGCTCTCGTCATTTTCGTTTAAACTAACCAAAATATCACAACTTAGCCTAATCAATCATCAAAGGCGTACATTGACCAAACCGGGCATTCAATTAACCTAACCGGGCATTCAATTAACCTAACCTGGCCTTCAGTTGACCTAACCGGGCCTTCAGTTGACCTAACCTGGCCTTCAGTTGAACTAACCGGGCATTCAGTTGACCTAACCAGGCATTTTCCGTTTTATTTTGTTTTTCATAGCTAACCGGCTAACGGCGTTATTCTCTCATCCTTACTTGGCCGAAATTTGACAGTGAGTGCCTAATACGAAAAGATCAGAAGATATTTGGGTGAAACAACCAATATTAACCTGTTAGGTTAATTGAGTGCCCGGTTAGGTCAACTGAATGCCCGGTTAGGTCAACTGAATGCCCGGTTAGGTCAACTGTACGCCCTTCATGATTGGTTAGGTTAAGTTGTGATATTTTCGTTAGTTTAAGCGAAAATGACTAGAGCAAAAATAAATAATAAACAGTTTGGTAGTCCCGATAATATGTAAGTACCAGGAATTTTACCACAAACTTCTTATCTGTTTATATTTCACCTTTTTACATAAACGGTTTTTTAAATTAATTTAAGCGTTTAATATCAAGCACTGTCCAATACGTAAAAGATATATATATATATATATATATATATTATAATATATATATATACTGTACAGTAATATATTGTGTGTGTTTTTCAATTTTTCGAGCGATTCAAATATACAGGTTGTTTCACAACCGGTCTGCAATACTTTTGAGGTGTGATATCGAGTAAAAAAGTTAATACAGCATAGATGCTATTTCCAACCGTTGCGGAGCTACGGACGTTTAAAGATGTGCAAACAACAAATTCCAAGTAGTGTTTAATTCGATAGATGGCAGCACTGGTGGTAGTTTCGGTTAACGAAGTTACAACTACTAATCCTCAGTGTTTTCTTTCAGTTGGTTCTGGTCTGCGGTACGAGACACTGTTGCGCTAAGGTGAACAATCAAAATGAATCAACATTTCACACCCGCTGAAATGGAGTCTGTGATGGTAACAGCAGAGTGGCAGTTGAGGAATATAGAAGACGTTTTTCGAACCGCCGAATACCGAACAGGCAAGTGTTTAATGACATACACCACAGATTAAGAGAAATAGGGACAATTGTTCCACGTAACCAAGAACATGTAGCACGACGGCTCGTTGCTGTGGAGGAGTGCATACTGGACGTAGTACAATGTAGCCCAACTACAGTGTTCGAAGGATTTCTAGAAGAATTGGTGAATCCGCATCGCGTGTATAGCAAATCATACATGATGAAGGTTTGTATCCCTATCATTTGCAACGTGTGCAAGCTCTTCAACCGGATGATTACGATAAACGTGTTCAATTTTGCCAGTGGATGGTTATGCATCGCCAAATTCTTAATTGCATACTGTTTAGTGAGGAACCAAAGAAGTAAAAGGGGACTGATAGATATAGGAGGGAAACTGTTCAAAGGTTTATTCGGATTAGCAACCGAAGAAGATATTAAAAGAATTGAACTTAAATTGAATCTCTTTGCGCGAAATCGACAATATAATGGACACATGTTAGAACAAACTATTAGGTTATTACACGAAAACAATCGCTTCCTTCACTCCCTTTCGGACAGATTCACATACCTTGAATCCATGTTAGCTCAATACAAAGAACACAAAAGATATCTAGAATTAATAAAGATAATGAACCTACAAGTAACCATAATCGATAAATACTTACAACGAATAACTACGATTCATTCCAAGGTTTTGCGTGCAACCCAGCTAGCCCATGGAAAAATCACTCTTTCCACCCTAATTCCATGGGAAATACTTCAGTCCTTGATTCACACCGCCCAGTCACAATTAAAATTATCACCCATATTCCCACTCAACCACACTAATTACCCTCAATTTCTAGAATACACCTGGACTGTACATGGACCACGCCCCTACACATACCTCATAATTATACTATTTTTCGATGTCCTCACTTATGACGTATATAAATTTCACCCTTTCCCAACACCCTATCAAAATAAGTCTAATGTCTATCGATTGCATTTACCCACCGTACCACCTTACCTTTTCCTCACCAAAGATCTATCAGCTTATTCTATGATGTCAGATAGCGACGTCCGGCATTGCCGATTCCCGCAACCAAATAAACAACTCGTCTGCCCTCCACTCAAACCATTTATTCTTCCAACTACTAGGTCTTGCTTTATCGATTTAATTCGTGACCGGCATGCCCCCGTATGTTCATTTAAAAAATTTCATTCCCCTAAAACCATCCAACTACGAATTGGACCAGACATCTGTGTTTCCTTCGCGAACAGGACTGCCGCTACTCTCGAGTGTCCATCGAATTATTCCCTCATTACAATCCCTATGGTTATTCGGCTACCAATTGGTTGCTCCTTGCGTTCAAAAGCCCTCCAAATATACAACCCGTATAAGGTTACCCTTAATAACTCATACCCATTCCCGTCGCAAATTAAATTTAAACCCGTCATAGAGATCTTAAATCTCTCCATAAAACCTGTAACCATCCTACCCGAACTACATGCCCCTGAATGTAATGATCAATTGAGCCGGTTTAAAATTTCGGATGATAACCAAAACAACCTCTTACAAATACTACAACCGGTAACCATTTTCTCAACACCTGCCGTTAGTATCATTATTGTATGTGCTATTATCCTCGGTATATTTGTGGTGAAAAGATCATTCTGGGAACAAAGAAAACCAAGTGACACGGAACATGAAACTATTTATGCACGACCAAGAGTGCGTACCCAGACCACGTGAACTAGACTTAACCACCCGACTTATGTTGTATATATAAATCTGTATTATAAAACCAATAGTTATCATCTAGTTAGCATTAGTTAGGATGTTACATTATTATATTAATATCATTCTAGAGGTGAGAGCCCTGTAAAAATGAACCATAAATAACTCCCATATTCCTATACTATCTTATTCTTCATGTAATTCTTGTATTCATTTATATAGTTCTTGTATCCATTTTAAGAAAAAGTATCCATTTTAAAAAATTCATGTGTATATGGTTCATGTATTTATATAATCCTGTATATTCTTATATATTTAACTTTATATAATGCCTATACTCATATGTATGTACGTGTGTGTATTCATTTTTACATAAGGACCAAAATCGCCCAACGCGAGTTTGGATAAAATTTTTGATTTGCTTTCTACTTTGCAAATAATTGGTGACCTGTTGTTTTTTCAAAATCTCATAATCATTTTTTTAGATTTCGCTTAATAAGGAATCGTGCTTAAGTTTTGCAATGTTCGTATTTTGTATACATTCCTTTCGTTATAAAAGATGAGATCATGTCTTGCCTAAGCATTAAAATTGTACATCTTAAACCTTAAAATTTTACTCATAGGCATATTTTAGTGTAAAGATGCATAGTCCGATTTCCACTTTTAGTTAACTTGGCAGATCATGATAACATCAGATCTGAAAAGTCGCGGTTTAAGATAAAAATATGGTTTCGTCCTCAAATATTTTGTTTACTCGTTCAAGCCTTACCACAGCTAAAAATTTACTTTACTTTTGAATATTGTGCAAAAATAATACAGCCTTTTTAGCATTTAATAATAATGATGTTAGCAGTTTTTGGGTATATAAACCCAGTAAAAAGGTTCCATTCTCATTCAGAAGCTAATTCAGAGGCTGAGCACTACCTGTACATTTTAGCAGTAAATTTACAGTTGAAGATAGTTTTTATCTTATCCTTCGAGCCTTGCTCTCTTCAGAAGAACTTAGTCATTAAACTTTCCGGATACGCTATAAGAAGAATCAGGAACCTTCAGCATTTTTAGTAAGTCTATCAGAGTCCTCCGAGCCACTATAGAAGAACTCGGAGAGTAATATAGGAGAAAACTACTGCAAGCCACACATCCGTTGCTGCCACCTAACTAGAACACCCGTCGACTTCGAACCACCCCGGGCCATAGACGGAGGGGTTAACATATATATATATATATATATAATATGTATATATATATATATATATATATGTGTGTGTGTATATATATTTATAATATGTATATATATATATATATATATGTATATATATATATATATATATATATATATATATATATATATATATATATTATATATATATTATATATATATATATATATATATATATATATATGTATATATGTATATAATATATATATGTATATGTATACCGGGTGCGGCAAAAATAACGCCCTTTTTAGTTTATTCTCTTTTATTGAAGGAAATAAATCAATTACAGCATTTTGAGGGAAATAATAAGGTTTTTAAGAAAAATACAGCATTTTAAGAAAAATAATAAGTAATTTCTCAGTAAAAACTAAAAAATAACTGGAATTTAATTAATTTTGTGGTTGGCTCAATACACCTTAAAAAAATGTACTCCTCATACATAGTATTTACTAACCTAATGATCATGTTCAAAATGCTCCCCTTGGTGTTCAGTACAACACTGAACCCTACCAGCAACACTTCTACAAACCTTTTGACACATTTCTTAATTGTAGTAAATTTTTCACGAATTGTTTGTCTTAATTCAGGAAGTGTTTTCGGTTTGACCTTGTAAACAAGATCTTTCAGTACACCCCACAAGAAAA
>JAJOZX010000253.1:1267500-1462500 GCA_023014485.1 Bathynomus jamesi | reverse complement strand
CAATAACAATGGAGCTAAAGCCGCTCGTTTGTTATCAGAAGAATTTAACATTCGACAAGTGCAGAGCCGCAATATCACAAGTCTAATTAGGAAATTTGAAAGAACCGGAAGCGTAAGTGATGCCACAAGATCAGGGAGGCTAGTTTCAGCAACAACCTTAGAAAAGTCCGATGAATTAAGAGAACCATTGTTGCACACTCCTCAAAAATCCAGTACACGTCTTTCTACAGAGTTGGGTATCAGTGACAGAAGTGTCCGTAGACTCTTAAAGAAGAACAAGATGAAGCCTTACATCCATCGCGTGTTACAGAGCTTGCATGATAGAGATGCAGATAGACGATTAGAGTTTTGCGAAAATTTCCTGCATAAAGTCAATGAAGATGAGACCTTTCTTGATAAGATATGGTGGTCAGATGAGGCAACATTCAAATTGAACGGGCATATCAATCGCCATAATTGTGTGTACTGGAGCGATGTTACTCACATGTTATCTTGGAAAAAGACGTTAACCTACCAGGAGTGACAGTTTGGGCAGCCATCTCTTCCATGGGAATAATAGGCCCGATATTCTTTGATAGTACTGTTAATCAAGATAATTATTTACAAATGCTGCAAACTGAATTCTGGCCGAGAGTTAGAAATCAGAATGGAATTTACTTTCAACAGGATGGTGCGCCATCCCACTATGGGTTACTCGTTAGGGAATGGTTAAATTTAAATTTCGAAGGGAGGTGGATAGGACGACTTGGAGCAATTGAGTGGCCAGCACGATCGCCAGACCTAACACCACCTGACTTTTTCTTGTGGGGTGTACTGAAAGATCTTGTTTACAAGGTCAAACCGAAAACACTTCCTGAATTAAGACAAATAATTCGGAAAAATTTACTACAATTAAGAAATGTGTCAAAAGGTTTGTAGAAGTGTTGCTGGTAGGGTTCAGTGTTGTATTGAACACCAAGGGGAGCATTTTGAACATGATCATTAGGTTAGTAAATACTATGTATGTAGAGTACATTTTTTTAAGGTGTATTGAGCCAACCACAAAATTAATTAAATTCCAGTTATTTTTTAGTTTTTACTGAGAAATTACTTATTATTTTTCTTAAAATGCTGTATTTTTCTTAAAAACCTTATTATTTCCCTCAAAATGCTGTAATTGATTTATTTCCTTCAATAAAAGAGAATAAACTAAAAAGGGCGTTATTTTTGCCGCACCCGGTATACATATACATATAGATATATACATATATTACATATATATATATATATATATATATATATTATATATATACATTATATTATTTATACATATTATAAATATATCACACACACATATTATATATATATATATTATATATATATATATATATATTATATATATATATATATATATATATATATGTTAACCCCTCCGTCTATGGCCCGGGGTGGTTCGAAGTCGACGGGTTCTAGTTAGGTGGCAGCAACGGATGTGTGGCTTGCAGTAGTTTTCTCTATATTACTCTCCGAGTTCTTCTATAGTGGCTCGGGGACTCTGATAGACTTACTAAAAATGCTGAAGGTTCCGATTCTTCTTATAGCGTATCCGGAAAGTTTAATGACTAAGTTCTTCTGAAGAGAGCAAGGCTCGAAGGATAAGATAAAAACTATCTTCAACTGTAAATTTACTGCTAAAATGTACAGGTAGTGCTCAGCCTCTGAATTAGCTTCTGAATGAGAATGGAACCTTTTTACTGGGTTTATATACCCAAAAACTGCTAACATCATTATTATTAAATGCTAAAAAGGCTGTATTATTTTTGCACAATATTCAAAATAAAGTAAATTTTTAGCTGTGGTAAGGCTTGAACGAGTAAACAAAATATTTGAAGACGAAACCATATTTTTATCTTAAACCGCGACTTTTCAGATCTGATGTTATCATGATCTGCCAAGTTAACTAAAAGTGGAAATCGGACTATGCATCTTTACACTAAAATATGCATATGAGTAAAATTTTAAGGTTTAAGATGTACAATTTTAATGCTTAGGCAAGACATGATCTCATCTTTTATAACGAAAGGAATGTATACAAAATACGAACATTGCAAAGCTTAAGCACGATTCCTTATTAAGCGAATCTAAAAAAATGATTATGAGATTTTAAAAAACAACAGGTCACCAATTATTTGGCAAAGTAGAAAGCAAATCAAAATTTTATCCAAACTCGCGTTGGGCGATTTTGGTCCTTATGTAAAAATGAATACACACACGTACATACATATGAGTATAGGCATTATATAAAGTTAAATATATAAGAATATACAGGATTATATAAATACATGAACCATATAACACATGAATTTTTTAAAATGGATACTTTTTCTTAAAATGGATACAAGAACTATATAAATGAATACAAGAATTACATGAAGAATAAGATAGTATAGGAATATGGGAGTTATTTATGGTTCATTTTTACAGGGCTCTCCCTCTAGAATGATATTAATATAATAATGTAACATCCTAACTAATGCTAACTAGATGATAACTATTGGTTTTATAATACAGATTTATATATACAACATAAGTCGGGTGGTTAAGTCTAGTTCACGTGGTCTGGGTACGCACTCTTGGTCGTGCATAAATAGTTTCATGTTCCGTGTCACTTGGTTTTCTTTGTTCCCAGAATGATCTTTTCACCACAAATATACCGAGGATAATAGCACATACAATAATGATACTAACGGCAGATGTTGAGAAAATGGTTACCGGTTGTAGTATTTGTAAGAGGTTGTTTTGGTTATCATCCGAAATTTTAAACCGGCTCAATTGATCATTCCATTCAGGGGCATGTAGTTCGGGTAGGATGGTTACAGGTTTTATGGAGAGATTTAAGATCTCTATGACGGGTTTAAATTTAATTTGCGACGGGAATGGGTATGAGTTATTAAGGGTAACCTTATACGGGTTGTATATTTGGAGGGCTTTTGAACGCAAGGAGCAACCAATTGGTAGCCGAATAACCATAGGGATTGTAATGAGGGAATAATTCGATGGACACTCGAGAGTAGCGGCAGTCCTGTTCGCGAAGGAAACCCAGATGTCTGGTCCAATTCGTAGTTGGATGGTTTTAGGGGAATGAAATTTTTTAAATGAACATACGGGGGCATGCCGGTCACGAATTAAATCGATAAAGCAAGACCTAGTAGTTGGAAGAATAACTGGTTTGAGTGGAGGGCAGACGAGTTGTTTATTTGGTTGCGGGAATCGGCAATGCCGGACGTCGCTATCTGACATCATAGAATAAGCTGATAGATCTTTGGTGAGGAAAAGGTAAGGTGGTACGGTGGGTAAATACAATCGATAGACATTAGAGTTATTTTGGTAGGGTGTTGGGAAAGGGTGAAATTTATATACGTCATAAGTGAGGACATCGAAAAATGTATATTATGAGGTATGTGTAGGGGCGTGGTCCATGTACAGTCCAGGTGTATTCTAGAAATTGAGGGTAATTAGTGTGGTTGAGTGGGAATATGGGTGATAATTTTAATTGTGACTGGGCGGTGTGAATCAAGGACTGAAGTATTTCCCATGGAATTAGGGTGGAAAGAGTGATTTTTCCATGGGCTAGCTGGGTTGCACGCAAAACCTTGGAATGAATCGTAGTTATTCGTTGTAAGTATTTATCGATTAGGGTTACTTGTAGGTTCATTATCTTATTAATTCTAGATATCTTTTGTGTTCTTTGTATTGAGCTAACATGGATTCAAGGTATGTGAATCTGTCCGAAAGGGAGTGAAGGAAGCGATTGTTTTCGTGTAATGACCTAATAGTTTGTTCTAACATGTGTCCATTATATTGTCGATTTCGCGCAAGAGATTCAATTTAAGTTCAATTCTTTTAATATCTTCTTCGGTTGCTAATCCGAATAAACCTTTGAACAGTTTCCCTCCTATATCTATCAGTCCCCTTTTACTTCTTTGGTTAAAGTTTTCTGAATTTTTAGTTTCAGTTTGTATCCATGGTAAGGCTAATATTTCTGATAGGGCGCGTGCTGTAGTTTGAATATTTTCGAGGGTATTTTCTAACAGAACGCGACTAATCTGATCTTTTCCTTGGAAAGAATTCTGGACTTTACTTTCAAACGTTTTTAATGGGTTTATCTGAAGGAGATTGATTTTAATTCTAGCAGGGGGTTGCAAATTTATATAAAGGTCTGCGTGCCCTTTCAAAAATTTACCTTCTGCAAGTTTTTCTATAACAACTCCGGTAGAAATTTTAATGCTAGGTCTACAAGAGTAAATAATTTGGAAAATTATAAGGGGGACAATTTTATTCATTTCTACGCCTTAAGTTATACGGAGCTGGGGGTAGTTGTGTGGATACTTGTGTGGATACTTGTGTTTGTGGGCGAAGGGGTCGGCCTCGTTTTGGTGGCAATGGGGGTCGACCGTTGAGCTCGGATTCTGAGCGGGTTCGTTTCTTATGTGAAGGTTCTAGTTCACGTGGGATGCATTTGGGGCGGTATGTAGGGTCCGTGCGTCGATCATCAATCGGCGAGGGTGGTGACAGAGGAGATGGTGGGTGGTGGAGTTCCACTGAGTGATCCTCTCGAAGGGGTTTCTCCAGGGTCTGGGTCCGATGGGACGCTTGGCTCTGGGGCCTCCTCTTGTTCAGAGATTGCCTCGAGTAATGGTGGTATTACGAGGTACCAATCTTCGTCATGGTAGCGGTTCCCGCGGTGACACTTCAGTTTTTTTATCCCTGCCCGATTTGTTAATATCTTGACCTTTTGAAGGATAGGCGGCTCGAACGCCTGGCAGCTGTTTTTTGGGAAGGTGTTGTTCGGAAGCTATCTTCAAATTGTCAGCGTGAATGATCTTTAGTTTGGAATGATCCCGGAGGTCGAGGATTTCATAACGATTTTTTCCGAGGTTTTTCATAATCCTATATGGGCCATCCCATTTTGGGTATAATTTGCGATGAGCACCTGGCGGTTTCACGCTCTTCAGATAACATCGCATACCGACGATTATAGTCCGTTGACGGGGATGACGCCTATGTTGCTCTTGCTCCATCTGTTGGTTTCGTTGGTCGAGGGCATAGCGGATTATGTCAAAAATCTTGAAAGATCGTTCAGCTAGTTGCTGATTTGCTTCTGCCATTTCGGAAGATGTTAGAACTGCCGGGTCGGTTTGGTCGGGCAAATCAAAAGGTAGACGCTTGTCGTAGTGATAGAGGACGAAATGAGGGGTGTCCCCGATGGACACATTATAGCCATTGTTGATGGCTGTTTGTACCATGGGAAGGGAATCATCCCATGTACGGGAGGATGCATCGACAACGTGGCGCAGGGCTTCCAAGATCTTTCGATTGTGCCTTTCCACTAAGCCGTTTGCCTGCGGATGGTATGCCACAATGTGTGTATTTTTAATTTTACACATGTTACAGAGTGACTCGAACAGTTTGGAAGTGAAACTAAGGGCGTTATCCGAGATTAGGATGGAAGGAGTGGTATGATTTTGGATGACGCGTTCCACTAGGGCTCTTGCTACAGTTTCCGAGGTCTGGTCTGGAATGGCGGCTACTTCGCTGTAACGCGAGAAGTGGTCCGTAAACACAATGATGTACTGATTTCCCTTTGACGTTTTGGGAAATGGTCCCAGTATATCCATTCCAGTTCTTTGCCAGGGCCTTTGGCATACTGGATATTTATGCATCGGAGCTGTGGATGGTACGTTGCCCTTATGCTTTAAACACGACGGACATTCGGCGATGTATTCTTGTACCTTTTTGTTCATCTCGGGAAAGTGGTATCGCTCCAAAAGACTCTTGATGGTGCGATCCGGCCCCATGTGTCCATACAAAGGTGAGTCGTGACAAAGTCCAATGGCTATATCGACGAGATCCTTTGGTATCTCCACGAGGTCGTTTCCATCTTCGTTCCTGAAATGTACGAGCCCATCTTTGAGGTTGTACTGTTCTTTTACCTTCGATGGTTCCTTTTGTTCCAGGCGCGCCCGAAGGTTTTGGGTGTGTTGGTCCTGTTGTTGGGAGTATTGCAGACACTCGTAGTCGAACACAGGAAGAATTCCTATTTTATTCACTTGGGCGTCGGGCTTGAGTCTCGACAATCCGTCTGGAATAACTTGCAGTTTTCCCGGTTTGTATACGATTTTCTGCAAAGTCCTGAATCAACAGAGCCCATCTACTCAATCGTCCTTCAAGTAGCTTGTCCTTGAAGAGGTACGTGAGTGGCTTATGATCAGTCTTGATGGTTACATCGTAGCCATAGACGATATTTCGGAATTTTTTCAAAGCCCAATATACCGCTAGGGCCTCTCGGTCCGTAGTGGAATAATTCCGTTGAGGTGCAGAGAGAAGTTGACTGGCATAAGCAATGGGTAATTCCACACCGTCTACGTCCTGTAACAGGACGGCTCCTAGTCCATAGGAGGAAGCATCTGTGGCTATGATGAAGGGTCTTGTGTAATCAGGATATTGTAAAATGGGATGACAGGTTAGTTTATTAATTAAAGTTTCAAAGGCATGTTGGTGATCGGATTCCCAGTTAAATTTCGAATTTTTCTGGAACAAATTAGTAATGGGTTTAGCAATATTCGAAAATTGGGGGATAAAGTTCCGATAGAATCCGACAAAACCAATAAATGCACGGGCGTCGTCGATGGTCTTGGGTACAGGGTACCTTTCCAGGGCTTCGAGTTTGGCTGGATCAGGTTTAATTCCTGTGGACGAGAGTAGGAATCCTAGGTATACCAGGGATTCTTGTAAAAAATTGCACTTTGCAAGCTTCAGTTTAAGGTGTGCTTTTCTCAAGTGTGATAGCACATTCTGAAGGCGTTGAAAGTGTGTTTTTATGTCCGAACTGTAGACGATAATATCGTCAAGATAAACGAGAGCTTCGACACCTAATAGGTCGGAAAGGACTATATTCATCAACCTAGAGAAATTAGCAGGCCCATTTCGGACTCCGAAAGGTAAAACCTGGAATTCGTAATGGCCTCGGTTAGTGGAGAAAGCAGTCAATGCCCGAGATTCGGGACTGACCTCCATTTGCCAATAACCCGATGCTAAATCGAGGGATGAAAAAAGTTCGCTTTCCCTACGTTCAGAATTGTTTCCTGCATGTTTGGAATCGGGAAACGGTCTGGGATGGTAATGTTGTTCAGGCGTCTAAAATCTATACAAGGGCGAGATGTTCCGTCCTTTTTGGAGACGAGAATCATAGGAGCGGACCAGGGACTAGCTGAAGGCTGAATGACATCCTGCTCCAACATGTCCTTGATGTGTTCCTCGTGACTAATGGGAATGTGGAACCCGATAGGGAGGAATGAAAATGGGTTTGGAATTGGGTTCCAACTTGATTTCAAAAGGGACCAAATTAGTTCGGCCCAGAGGATCTCCTTTTAGGGCAATCACATCTCTATTTCTTATCAGGAAATCGAGAAGTGATTCCATTAGTTTGGGATCCTGTAAAGCTGGTGACTCCTGAAGGGAGTGCTCCAGACATTTCTTATATTCTTCTTTTAATACTGAAGGATTTAATTCTAAGGAACTGGAAACACGATTTATCATACTGATGGGGAAATCTGAATCTACTTCTACTGTGGAAACAGTTCCTATTTTCTGATTTGAAGTTAATTCTATAGGACTTTTTCCTTTGTTTAAACAAACAACAGGGATAGCTGAATTCTGACTCTGACTAAGGACTTGGGCAATAAGAACATCTCTTTTGAAATTACTTTTCTCTGTAATCAGAGTACGCTCTGACTCTAATAATTTTCCTTGACTGTTAACTACTTTTGCTAGGAAACAAATCTTCTCATAAGGTGCTACTGTTATATGCTCGGTAGGGCATATGAAAAATTGTGAATCTGATTCTGGTTCGGCGACTAAAATTTGCCTTATGGGCTGAACTGAAGCTGGCTGACTGGAAACTGGCTGACTGGAAACTGGCTGACTGGAAACTGGCTGACTGGAAACTGGCTGACTGGAAACTGGCTGACTGGAAACTGACTGACTGGAAACTAACTGACTGGAAACTGACTGACTGGAAACTGACTGTGTTGATCCAACTGGATTCAACAACTGGAACTGATTACCCTGGGGTCTGATTTCTGGAGCGGTTGTCCCTCTGGATACAACCGGCTGACTTGAACTGCAATCAAGTGGAGGGGGTTTCCTATTTCTTTCGGAAATCTGAACTGACTAATTCTATTAACATTAAGCTGTCTGTTATTCTCACGGAGATGGTGTGTCCTATTTCGACACTTTACTAACTTTCCGGCTGGGTAAATCTCCCATTGATTCCGGTTAAAAAAATCCATACCTAGTAGGATGTCTGTCTGAAAGGTGGCGACTGTGTCCACTATACAACATTTCGCGGGGTATACCGCGTTTCCAACTTCTAAATATAACTCAATTTCTCCGTATGTAGGTATGGGTGTGCCCGTAACTCCTCTGAGTTGGCAGGATGGTGCTTTAAGTTCATATTTGTAATTTGTATTCTCTAATAATTCATCTACACATTGTTTCTTAATTAACGTCGCGTGTGCTCCTGTATCTAGGAGAGCAGTTAAATCTTGGTTATCGGTGCTACAATTTATTATTAAATCTAGGAGGTCCGCACCTATTATCCTGATGGGGAGTTTGTGTGCGTATCTGGGCTCATTACTGTAATTTAGGAGGGCGGAGGTTGAACTGCTGCGCCTCCAATGTAGGGTCTAAAAAGGGCTCGAATGGTCTTCTATGGGAGGACCTGGGTCATATTCTTCGGGAATATCATACGCTGGAGGGTGTTCTTGAAAACTGTTCTCTGGGGAAAATGATTCCTCCACAGGTACTTCTACGTACCGAACTAGTTGACCTTGCTGGTTGTACTGAGGTTTGTACATGGGGTAAGAGTGTGGTTGACCCTGTGGTCGTGATCTATTGGGTTGGTAGTTCGACTGAGGCTGGGAATGGACTGGTTTCTGGGGATTGGATGACTTTTGGGATACGTTTTGGGAACGTGGTTGGTTTGGTTTCTGAAAGTGGGGTCTATACCCTGCAGGGGCTTTATCAGCACACTTTTGGCGATCGCCACGGCGATGACCATGTTCGTGACAGTGGAGGCAATACGAGGGGTAATTACATTGACTTATCATGTGCCCAAAGCTATCGCAGTTAAAACACTGTGGAGGAGGGCGTGTATTCTGGGTTTGGGGGGCTTGTTTCTGGGGTGTTCCCTGCATTGGCCTCGATTTATAGGGTTGTTGTTGTTGGTGTTGTGGCTGCTGCTGCTGAATATAATGTACAGGGGTTTCTCTACCCTTTCGGTAGTTTGGTTTGCTAAATCGGGGAATGTTCCCGTGTTTTGTTTATGGCTACACTTACAGGTTTGTCAACATTTAAAAACTCCTGAAACTTTTTTTTAGGTGCTCCGGGTAGGTTTTGGTAAATGGTTGTGGCTACTATTAGATTTCTTTGTTTCGAAGTGAAAGTTATGCCACATGCATTTTCTGCGGCCGGAGGGCTTCTCCTACAAGTTTATGTGTACGTGTAATAAAATTGTTTAAATCTTCTGTTCCTCTTTCTTCCATTTAGCTTGGAAGACTGCTTCTAACGTGGCTAAGGGTAGTGCAAGGGTTATTTCTTTAAAAAATTCTAATAAGTTTTGTTTAAAATCGTCCCATGTTGTAGCTTCGCTAATTGATGGGACGTAAGTGACTGTGTCATGAGCATTCCCTTCTTTCGGGTCGATAAATCTTTTTGCTTCCCTAATTTTTATATCATTATCGGTAATATTTTCGCGTAAAAAATGTTGCTCTAAAGATTCAACCCAAGGTCTTACGCGTGGTTCAACAAAACGATTATCTATGGTCCCCTTAAAAATTAAAACAGTATGAGGAAGGTTTACTAGTCTGCCTAAGTTAATGTATGCTGGGGCGGGGGTTTGAGACTGAGACATATTGGCTTGTGTGTTTGGGAGTATGTTTGAAGGGCGCGGGGTAGGTGGAAAAAAGGGTGTAGGTAAATTTTCGATGTCAGAAAGCGCACCGTCTGAATCGCTCATATGTGAAGGTACTTATTAATGTGTTCTAATTAGGTCTGCTTGACCGATCTTAATTTATGGAATGATCACTTAAGGGGTTTTCCTAACTACACTATCTAAAAATAAATGCACAACAATTTGCCTAACTAGGGGAAAATTTGAAAAGATTGCAAACAAAAATAAAAATGTAAACAAAATTTCACTCGAATGTACGTGAAGGTATGGTAATACTATGTTTGGTACATTAAATAAAATTATACTATACTAACTAGAATAGTAAAAATAACTGAAAATAACTGTGACAATAATTCTGTGACAATAATTCTGTGACAATAATTCTGTGAAAATACTGTTTTCAATAAAAAGAATGTATCACTGGTGTCTGAAGTGTTCACTGTGTTTTGTGTTAATTCTGGCTTAATACTAAATATTAATTGTTAATAATAATGACTTTTCAAATGTTTAGAAATTATTTTAAAAAAGAGTTTTGTACTTAACAAGATTCCTACGGCGAAATCCTTAGGGACGTGTCCTGAAGACGTGTCTTGCTGGCCACTTGTCCTTGGATGAAAACGAGGCGTGGATAACTTGGAGTCGTGACGCATCGGTTCAAGGGTGAATGTGACGAACTAGAAGTCGTGACACGCCGGTCAACTGGGTGTTGGTCTTGGTTCCAGGGTCTGGAAGACTGGAAGAATCCTGGAGTCGTAAAGATCCTGGTTAAAGGGTCGCCAGTTGTTAACCCCTCCGTCTATGGCCCGGGGTGGTTCGAAGTCGACGGGGGTTCCAGTTAGGTGGCAGCAACGGATGTGTGGCTTGCAGTAGTTTTCTTCTATATTACTCTCCGAGTTCTTCTATAGTGGCTTGGAGGACTCTGATAGACTTACTAAAAATACTGAAGGTGCCGGATTCTTCTTATAGCGTATCCGGAAAGTTTAATGACTAAGTTCTTCTGAAGAGAGCAAGGCTCGAAGGATAAGATAAAAACTATCTTCAACTGTAAATTAACTGCTAAAATGTACAGGTAGGTCTCAGCCTCTGAATTAGCTTCTGAATGAGAATGGAACCTTTTTACTGGGTTTATATACCCAAAAACTGCTAACATCATTATTATTAAATGCTAAAAAGGCTGTATTATTTTTGCACAATATTCAAAAGTAAAGTAAATTTTTAGCTGTGGTAAGGCTTGAACGAGTAAACAAAATATTTGAAGACGAAACCATATTTTTATCTTAAACCGCGACTTTTCAGATCTGATGTTATCATGATCTGCCAAGTTAACTAAAAGTGGAAATCGGCCTATGCATCTTTACACTAAAATATGCATATGAGTAAAATTTTAAGGTTTAAGATGTACAATTTTAATGCTTAGGCAAGACATGATCTCATCTTTTATAACGAAAGGAATGTATACAAAATATGAACATTGCAAAGCTTAAGCACGATTCCTTATTAAGCGAAATCTAAAAAAATGATTATGAGATTTTGAAAAAACAACAGGTCACCAATTATTTGGCAAAGTAGAAAGCAAATCAAAAATTTTATCCAAACTCGCGTTGGGCGATTTTGGTCCTTATGTAAAAATGAATACACACACGTACATACATATGATTAGGCATTATATAAAGTTAAATATATAAGAATATACAGGATTATAAATACATGAACCATATAACACATGAATTTTTAAAATGGATACTTTTTCTTAAAATGGATACAAGAACTATATAAATGAATACAAGAATTACATGAAGAATAAGATAGTATAGGAATATGGGGGTTATTTATGGTTCATTTTTACATATATATATATATATATTATATATATATATATATACACATATACACATATATATATATAATATACAACATATATATATATATATATATATATATATATATATATATATATATATATTATATATATATTAGGGTGTCCCAAACTCATAGGGGGCCAAATGTTTTTTCGGGATACAAATCCGCTCGTGTTGCGCTCTTTTGATGTTTCCCATTAGAAGTCTTCCTGTAAAATTTCAGAGAGATCGAAGGAAATTTAAAGGTCCCGAACTTTGAACACTTTATTTCTCCTCTTAACTGAAAGGCAAATTAACTGAAATATTTCTCTCAAAAGTTCCATCACAAAGATGATTATACAAAATAAACATGTATTTTAATCTTAACACACAAACAACAATTTCAAAGCATCACATTAATGCATTTTAACTAAACACCTGTTTCATGAGATCCGTTTTTGTTCCCTTCCGGCTCACATTCCTTCGGTGTGAGTGGACAGTTCGAAGGAGGAACTGGAGATCTTCTTCATCACGGCACAGAGGTTTGCTTGTGTATTTCTCAATGAGGGCGATGCCTCGGTCTGCTGCATCATTGACCACCATCAGTTCTGCAGCTCGGCTCTTTGCCAGACGGTAGTTTTCGTCAGTAGGCCATGTTTCAGTGTCTTTGGTGAGGAACGTGGGCTCAACTTGGAGAAACTGGAAGAGTGTGGTGGATCGACTCGTCACCCACGGACTTAAACGGCCATCCACTTGCAGTCCCTTGCCTTGGACCCGTTTGAGTCCTTTCCCAGGGCGCTTTTTCAGGTTAGCCGTCATGTTACGGTTTTCATTGTCGTCAACTCTGTCATCAAACAGTGCAAGACAGATTAAGTCCTCCGAGATATACCACAGATGACGGAGCACAGCCCGGTAAGCTGTGTTTCCAACGTCCTTGTCAGGGTAACCTACAAGAAGATTGCACAGCCTAACGTCATTTTTGGGAGATTTGAGAGCGATGGGACCCTCGTGCCAGTGACGCACGTATACAAGGCTCACGAAGAGAGCCATACGGCGAACCCCTTGCAGTTCTTGGAGACGAAGTTCGGAGAACTGGGACTGCAGTAATGCTATTTTCAGACAGTAAATACCTTTGGCCATCCATCTGGCCTGATGGTAAGCCCCTGGAGGCCGAAGCTTGTAACGTCCTACGTCGTCTCCGAGGTACAAGAGGCTCAGTCGAAGAAGTTCTTCATAATCCTCTCGAGGATGATTACCACTTCTTAGGTCATCGCGGAGATAGTCTATTACCTCAAGTCGCATTTGTGAAAGGCAAGCATTGTCATTTATGAAGGCTTTAGCCACCTCGTCCTTGTCAAATGCATCCAACTGACAGTGGTTCATTGATGGCCAGGCCTCCTTGAATCTCCTGAAAAGTGGGATTTGAGAACTTGGTGGTGTTCCTAGGACCACGACGAAGACATCCTTGAGAATCACTTCGTGAACATGATGACGGCAAGCAAACCATAAAAGAGATCTTCCCAATGCCGCTTCCAAACGCGCACACGCACCTTGCACTATCCCTGTGTTTGATGCCGTCGTGTCAAACACCATGCCTATGATCTTGTCCTCAATTCCGACTAGGGTGAGCGCTTGATGGACTGCACTTGCCATTTGCTGTCCTGTGCCGTCTATTATTTTCGGTGCTCCTAATAGCTCTTCCACACCATCCCCAGTCACCACAACAGCAATCCGATCGACTGACTTACCCTCCTGTTCGATGTCAGTGAGTATCTTTGTGTCCCAGTGGATCTGCAGTCGAGGTGGAAGCTGCTCGAGGTGGCCAATAACATTGGTCCCTATCATTGTACGGGCCTTTTGTCGGAAGCGGTGAACCGTGCTTTGATGGAACACTGTCAGGACCGAGAGCTAGGGATTTTTCAGTCGCAGCAAACGCTGATGTTGCCTGTCGAACAGAAAGGCCCTCGCGATCCCAAGTTGCTGCCAGGTCAAGATCACTCAGACTTTCTTTTAGTCTGTCATGTTTGGGAGCTTTCGAAGGTTTAAGTCCACAAGTGACGGCTTCGTTTCCACTGTCAGCTGACGATGTACTAGAACTGCTGTCGGTAGCCTCTTCTGTGACTCCTACAGCTAGAGCCTCCTCCGTTTGACGCCGGTGTGCCCGCTCAAGAGCTCTTTCCCTTTCCTGTCTTTTCATTGTGGCTGCATTATATTTTCTATCTTCACCTCCCATGTAACTCGTATGTCGATCTGCCCTTTGGGAAATGAGGAATTCCTTGTCTTCAAGAGGGATATCTCCCCGATCCAGAACGTCTGAGCGGGCGACATCAAAATATCCTCCATATCAGCCAAGATACATCCCGCTGCATATTGTAGTCATTCCAGTCTTGTTCTTGTTTTTATGCAAATTTCGATACCTCTGAACCAAAGCTTTCAGTTTAGTCGAGGCATGAACGGAGGTTGTTGCCAGATTCGAGTTGGCTCTAGCCCAGATTTTTAATACAGCCGATATTACAGCCTTGACACTGTTGGAATCTGTCTTCTTTGGCGCGGTGATGGTAGAAGAAAAGGAGCAACACGTCCATATTACTTGGTAATCGAAATTTAGCCAGCTCTGCTATCGGAGACTCTCAAGAAGCCACAACTTGATGTTTGATCTTGTTAACGCCATAATGATCAATTCTGAAAACCAAAAAAAAGTCATCAAACGTCGGGACCTCTAAATATCATCTGATCGGTTGAAAATCACACGGCCAATGCTTTAGCCCAAACCACATCCGGGCATGACACGAGTGGTCAGGTCGTGTTAAGAAAAAAAATTGGGACACCCTAATATATATTATATATATAAACACATATATATATATATATATATATATATATATATATATATATATATATATATATATATATATATATATATATATGATGAACACACAGACCGTGCATAGAACAAGGAACTCTTCTGGATAATTAAATCTAGTATAGTCCGAATAAGTAATGGTAAATGACAAATACCATAGTTTTTCTTTTTCATGATGTATATATATATACACACATATATATATTTCATATATAACACACACATATATATATATTATATATATCTATACACACATATATATATATATATATATATATATATTACATATAAATATAAAATATATATATATATATAGATATATACATATACATATATATATATGTATAAACATATATATACATATACATATATATATATACATATATATACATATATATATATATACATATATATACATATATATACACATATATATATATATATACACACACATATATATACCGTTATATATATACATATATATATATATAAACATATATATACATATTATATACTGTATATTATAAATATATATATATATATGTATACATATACATACATATATAATACACATTATATATATTATATATGTAAAAACGACGATTGTATAGAAAAATATTCCGCGCTAGATGAGGAGAGAGAACGAAACAAATGAAAAAATGAGGTAACCACCCGGGAATCGAACCCGAGATCTTCCGATTGCCGGTCAGATATGATAACCATTACACCATGGGCCTCACTCGAACAAATGCCGTAATTCTCCTACATACGCGCAGAAACCAATGCCCCAAGGGGGCACCTCCCGCATGCCGTACATTATATGCAGTTTGCAGTTAAAATGTATATATTATATATATATATTATATATATACATATATATATATATACATATATATATACACATTTTAATTATATATACACATATATATATACATATTAATACAGTATACACACATTATATATATATACATATACATATATATATTATATATGTATACATATATATATATAAATTATATATATATATATATATATATTATATATATATATACACACACATATATATATATTATAATATATATATATATATATATATAAAATTATATATATATATCTACATATATATACATATAAATATATATATTATATATATATATACATATATATACAGAGTCATGCAAGAAGTAAATAGACACCCTTAATTTTATGGTAAAATGTATGCATCCAATTTTTTTTGCCATTATTATGACTAATATTCGTTTCCTACATTTCTATCCTTGAAGGACTTATGCCAATATTCTCAAGTGGTCAAATTGAAAAAGACAGCTGCCTGTTCATGGAAGATGGAGCCCCATGCCACCTGCAAAAACGAAAGAATGGGAGGAGCGAATGATATCAAACGACTTCCTTGGCCGAGTCAGTCCCCTGACATGAACCCCATAGAACACGTGTGGGCAATACTAGACAAACTTTACGTAAAAAGCCCCAAAAACCAGTAACACGATCAGAATTGTTGAATCTTTTACGCCAAATTGTTACAGCAAAATCTGGCTGTCTATTTACTTCTTACATGTCTCTGAACATATATATTACACTGCCCAACACCAATTTTGCTGATTTAATTCTAACACCTGTTTTTAGGTAACTTTGCTGTGCTGATTTCAAAATCACCTTAGTTTTTGCCTATCACGTCAGGTTTTCGAGCAATCAAATCCGGATATTTTGGAGATATCGTATTTTGGCAGGGTTATGCCCATTTTTTTTTTTTCAAAAATAAGTTTTTACATAAACAGAATCAGCATGGAAAAGTAAACAATTGTGCAGGGAATGAACTTTAATATACAATGGTAATATTGACCAAAGTGATTAAAGTGTTTAATAAGCATAAAATGAGTCCATATTAAAGCAAGCACGGGACCAGTTTTCTTAACATTGTCTTTTTCTTGTTTTCTTACTTTTCAGTGCTCATAAATTTTCTCTTATAGGACTTCCTAGAATGAGAGATGTCAAGACAATCTCTTTGCAGGTTCCAGCAGCAGTCAGCCATCATATGGGTATCCCATCTTCCTTGGTATCGTTCTTCCATTACTTTGATATCTTGGTGGAACCTTTCACCTTGCTCTTCACTAACATCACCAAGATTTTCTGGAAACTTATCAAGATGACTGTTGAGATAGTGAACTTTAATGCTCATGTTGCAACCCAACTGCTGAAAGTTTAAAAGTAACGTCACTAGCGGAACTGGCTGCTCTCACTCCGCCAATGGGAAATCTCTCTCAGATCATGACGTCACGCTCACATCTGGGGAAATCACAGATACCCAAGATTTTAATATGTTGTACATGACCTTTAGATTTAATGCACAGATTTGCGTATTCCACAGATAAAATTTTAACAGCAAAACGCTGTTAACAGGTCTCAAATATCATCAATTTTGATAAGCGCCCTTCATGGATCACCCAAAAGAGGCATATTGCATTGCACGAAAACCTGATGTGACGGACAAAATCTAAGGTGATTTTTGAAATCAGCACATCAATATTATGCAGAAACAGGTCTTAGAATTAAATCAGCAGCAAAAAAATTTTTTGTTGGGCAGTGTTATATATATATAGACATATATATATATGTATACATGTATACACATATACATATATATATATATATATAATAATATATATATATATATACACATACATACATATATAATATTATATATATTACCCACACATATATACATTTTATATATATATACAAATATATATTATGATATATATATATATATATGCATATATATATATATATATATATATATATATATATATTATTATATATATGCATATATATATATATTATATATATATATGTACATATATATTATATATATATATATACCGAGGCACACTGTTGTCCACTGGGATGGCAAAATGGTCAAGGTCAGTTGATTAAGTTTTCATAGCTATCAATTTAGTAATGAGATTCATGAAGCATAATGTCAATTAAAAAGAGAACTGAATGTGAACAAAAATAGGTTACTTTACAACCATGAAATTGAAATATATGGCATGTGTTTCAGAACTTCCTTGGAACGGCGGAGCACCGCCAAGCAATTCTCATCTCCGGGGCTCCTCATTGCACAGAAGGAAAGTTGCTGTCAGTCCCAGCTGTTGCTGACGGCACCGGACTGTCGCAGGCGCGGGCAACCATACATGCTCTCGAAGATTGGGGATGTGAGGAGAGCGTCATCGGACTCTGCTTCAATACGACCATATATAATAAAAAAAAATATAATACAAAACGATGGAGTATAACCATCAATATAGCAATACAGGAGAAATATATAGATATATATACAAACACATTTATATTAAATAATTAAATATATTGAAAATAAATAAACATCAAAATACAGCCACATTTTTCTACTGCTCAAACCACTAAACTGACACGTAATCGAGCCTACAGTCACATCATTATTGCTTTGCACTACGCAGTAAACACGATTTCACATTATTTCACCACTTAAGTTATAGGGATACCTATACTCTATGTAACTGGCCTTCATATCGTTAAATACTATTTTTGTGCCCACTTTACATTCGGTTGGCAAATTATCTTTAAACGAATACAATCAAAAGCACGCACAGAGGGGTCATCGTTAGCCACAACATCATTATTAAATACAAGTTTATAAACACTCCTTTCCAATCGAGAGTTTATTCTTACCGACCCGAGCTTTTCAATCGTGAACACTTCTTTACACTGCATAGCGGCAGTTGAAATAATCTTCTAAGTCGTAACGACAGCTGCTCATTATATAAAGAAATAGTTCTTCAGGGTGAACGGTGTAGGTGAGCTCAGCCCTGTACCGCTCAAGTGATTTGTACCAAAGTTCATGATATTTCAAAGAGTCTAAATCTTTTAAATAAGCATCCAGCTCTACACCATTCTCGCCTTGTTCAGTCCTACACTCGGTAAGCCCATCAAGCAGAGCTGTGTATGCGTATTCAAGAACCATATCAAAATAAAGCATATCCGTAATACGCGCGTCTAATATAGGCTTCAGCTTGCGGAATCTGACGATTTCAAACATTCTGTCGAGGATGAAACGGTTTCGCGTAGGGACAAGAACGTTATTATCAGAAGCATTTTTCTACATCAGTCGTACATCAATGCATGGCTGATCATTATTTATACACAACGTACAAACAACGGCATATGAGGGGGTATCACTAATCTGCTCTCTTCTTGTGCCTACACCTGCAGGAATTTTATAAAATTATAACAATCCTCACTCCACTTCTCAACTACCACGAAGATTCTATTCATCTCCTCAACACTTAAATAAGTAACATTCCGTTTGTTTGTTTGTCTACAAGTCGTTTCTAGTACATAGTTAATGGCATGGCACCGGTTTCACGCCTGAACACGCGCAACGACTTCGTCACGGACACATCGTACACGGCATTGAGAATGCTTCTCAAAGGAAGTTCCATCGTATTCGACGAGCGCACGTCCAGTCGGTTCAAGCTCTGAGATGACTATGAGCAACAGGAGAGCAGATCGGCTCAACGGGAGGAGTGAGTCACACCATAAGCTGCTGAAACGTGTACGGCGTTGTTCGAATACTTGTATCCCATTATACTGGGTAGGTGTTTTGAGAAATTTTCCGATACATGAAGCAATACCGGTTTTAATGTTTTATCACTCCCACTCCCAAGAATACGCACCAGACATTTTTGCTTAAGGGGATTTTCACGAACTAAACCATTTTATTCACACTCCGGCGCACTATTTGAGAGAAACATATGACCATATTTTTCCTTTTTGCTTAGCATGCGATACTCATCTCTAAATTCTGTTAAATACTCCCGCAGACCTTTAGCAACAACCTCACTACAAACCTCGTCATGATATATATTAATGTAGTGGTAAAAATACTTTAGATTCTCCATGATAACAAGATTTACATTCTCAGTCGCAGGGTACGAGTACTCTGTATGATGCAGCATGACATAATATCGCTTGTCGTACCACTCATCAACAAGACTCACTAACCATATCCGTTGCTTCTCTTCTGCCTGTGTTGGTTCTTCTACTTCACGGTATATGTAAGCTTTTATAAAGTTTAGTCCTGCAACATAGGTCAGTACATCACTTGTACCACGAAGTCCTGCAATGCTTTCGCCAGAATACCGTAGAGTATTTGTACCTCTTGTTCCTTCGTACGATTCAATGTAGCCTTAAAAGTATCAAAGTAGGGTGGAATAGGGAGCCATCCAGTAACCTTATCTTCACACTTTGCCGAATACCACTTCATAAACGTCGAACACGCAATATTAAAGGTAGCCATTACTATTTTTCGTCTACGTGGTGAAATGCATGTCTGAGACCCAGGGATTGCAGCGGTCAACTGAGCACGCAGGGAAGAGATATGCCCAGGGAGTAGCAGGAGTCACGTGACCGATCATACAGGTGGGCGGAGCTTAGAACTTTCGCCTGTACATACGCACACAGACACACAAAGGAGAAAGTGAAACGCTAATTGAAACATGATTTATTTAATAAACGAAATATTCAAGATATATATATATATATATATATATATATATATATATATATATATACACAAATACGTGTAATAAATAAACATATCGTTAACAATACACATATCAAAGATTATGGTATCCAAAGGGTCCGGTATCATAGGTACCAGCCACTTGGTAACGTTTCCTATAGGTGTTACGGCACACCTTCGTACCCCTAAGTTCCTTCACCCCTCCCAGCTTGTGCGACCGAAAATTGTGGGCCCCTACAGTTAGTTGGGATGGATGGTCGCCCTCATCATCATCCAAGCACAATAGATCCTTCAACGAATCAAAGCTAACGACCCGCCGATTCGCTGGTTGAGCGTGATACCCTTAGCCTTCACAATATATTTCATATCCTCCCCCAAATCCTCACCCATACCCCATAAGTTTTTGGCCCTGTTGAGACAAAAGAGTCGGCGTATGCGATATCTCCATACTTATCCTTGATCTCATCAGTCAACTCTCCGAGGAATTCGCCAATAGGAGGCATGTATTCACCCTCCCTCTCTGTGAATATCACACTATCTATATCGGCGTACAAAACCCTCTGCCCAAGAGAATGCAATAGGCCCCAAAGTTTGATGCGTGCGTAGGCCGTTGTGAAGCTAGCTACAGGTATGTTTGTAACCCGTGAGGTATCTGCGGCCAATTCGGTATTGTTGTACTTTATTATGTATTATCCACATTCACGATCTCCATGACCTCTTTATCCGGAGCGTTGGCATAATCCCAGACTTCACTATAACTTTGTGCTAAATGAACGTTCCCTTTGCCAGTATTCTGTGCAAATTTTCCCCAAAGACTGTTTAGACACAACTTTGCACTAAAGTGCTTGCCTAGGTTCTTTACAATTTGGGAACGGTCAAGCTGTATACCTTCACGGTCACGGTAAGGTTGAATATAAGCCGATTTTTCATCTTCGCTATCAACTCCTCGTGGATACCCTGATGCTTCTACCTTATCTTTCAAAAAAGCGTTTATATATGGCGTGAAAAGGTTAGGTAGCTTCTGTAACCTCCACACCTCATGTGTCTTCAACATTCTGTAACCATGGCGAACAGCTAGATCCAGCTCTGGACTTGTATATACACCTCTGATCTTAACCTGGTTGGTTGTATGATTACATTCCCCATTGTTCTCCTCTGCGCACTTCACGCACAGGGGAAACATGAGCTTGTGATCTATAACGACGGGTAAGATCGGCATCCATAAATCGCGTTGGGGGAACACATCTACGAAAGAAAGGCCGACATAGTACCCATTCAAATTTGTTGAAAACACCTAGAGGGTGGGCAGGTCAGGTCCCACCAGTTTCTCAGGTGCACCTACGGGGTACGGATTGTTCATCACGTAGGGATGTAAAGAACAGAAGTCGTAGTAATGGAGTTTCACGCTCTCCGTAGGCGGAAAGTATAGCTTCAAGGGATTTGTACGCCCTTCGAACAAGGTATCACCGCATTTGAGAGGATTCAGCACCATTAAACATTTGATCGTGTTTATTTCTTCACAGTACTGTCCATCTGATCTGTTTCCACCCGTGCATCATACTCATGCTCCCACAAGACTTTGTGAGTGAATTGGGAGCCTATAAGTTGATCGCGGGTGCGAGTCCACGCAAGACTGTCGGCTAGGGTGGCCCACTTTTCAATTTTTTTTGAAAAGTATAGGTGATCGTGGATTTTCCCATTATTTGGCACTATACTAGCACATTGGTACCATTTTTACAAAAATTGATCAATATTTAGGGGTCTCGCATCGACGTTGAAATTACCAGTTTTTTAAATGCATACTTTTTAACTTTTTACTGAATCAAGATAAATCATTAAGTAGGGATGTTTTCTGAATCCTCTTAATGAGAGAAGTCGTTTGGTGTGCCTGCCAATGTCATACGACTAACGGTTTAAAGGTTGTGCCCGTATACAGGTAATACCAATGTGCTAGTATAGTGCCAAATAATGGGAAATACCACGATCACCTATACTTTTCAAAAAATGAGTCACCATACCCGGGCGGAATGTATAATGTATATAGGTAATTAGAAAATGCACTATGCCTGTGCCAGGTACCTAACCTATTTCTTTTTTGCAGATCATAACATTTTGAAATTCTGTCTGAGTTCCTCATCCTTTGTCATGGACAAATCGATGGCAACCATAACTGGAAGAACTCTTGAAGCTACAAATAGAGAGTCATCAAACGGAAAGGCGAAAATAACATCGCTACCTTCTCTAAGATCGGCCTCGGAAATTTTTTTAGTTAGCCAACCGTCGTCTTCCATCAGTGGTAGAAAATTGCCAACAACACGGCAGGTTTTGCAATACTTCTTCAGTGTTATCCAGTACACTGCTAACAAGAAAGACGCATTCAAAGAAACCGTAAACAACGTCTTAAAGTTTTGGAACATGGCCCGCATTAAAACAATCACAAAGCTCAACTGCGAACGGAAGCTAGAGGCATTGTGGAAAGAGTGGCACTTACTCCAAAAGAGCAGAAAACGAGAAACTGACGCCGGAGGAAAACGGCAGAAGTTTTCGGACAGTGTGGACAAGCTGTGGGATATCGGAGCATCTGACGCTGTCGAAGATATAAAGAAGAATCGACTGCTGTCCGACAAGGACAAGAAAGAAGACATTGACTTCTACCTTGATCAACGTGGTCCTCGGGTGGCAACGATGAGCGGGAACGATAAAGTTTTCGCTGTAAAAAGAAAGCTACAGGAAGGAAGAAAACGTCCTCCCAGGAGCCGCAAACCTCAAAGTGTGCATACGAAACCGGAGATGAGGCCATGGAGAATGATGATACTGGCATGTCAGGAGAATCGGAGACAGAACTAGCGTTCCCCCTGCCGAAAGAGCCAAGTGTGTCTGTCAATCTTCCTTGCCGCATCCTTAATGCACCTGCTGTCATGGAAGTGGCTGATCGTTTCCGCATGTCCAATAATCAGGTGCGTATTGTGTATAGTATTCATCGATAGCGTCAGTTTTAAAGTGTCCCGTAACCCACATGTATTCTTGACAGTTTCCTTTCCACTTTCCATTCTCTACATAGTTAGTAAGCATTGTGGCTGCTATCACACGTTCGGCGGATCCACCAGCAGACCTCAATCAGTTCAGCATCTCGAAAGAAACGGCTCGCCGGGGAAGAGTGTCACATCGCCGTGAAGTGGCGACGGCTGTGAAGGACTCCTTCACGCCACCGAGGCACACTGTTGTCCACTGGGATGGCAAAATGGTCAAGGTCAGTTGATTAAGTTTTCATAGCTATCAATTTAGTAATGAGATTCATGAAGCATAATGTCAATTAAAAAGAGAACTGAATGTGAACAAAAATAGGTTACTTTACAACCATGAAATTGAAATATATGGCATGTGTTTCAGAACTTCCTTGGAACGGCGGAGCACCGCCAAGCAATTCTCATCTCCGGGGCTCCTCATTGCACAGAAGGAAAGTTGCTGTCAGTCCCAGCTGTTGCTGACGGCACCGGACTGTCGCAGGCGCGGGCAACCATACATGCTCTCGAAGATTGGGGATGTGAGGAGAGCGTCATCGGACTCTGCTTCGACACAACTTCCACCAACACGGGGAGGGTGCAGGGTGCAGTTGTCCGGCTGGAAAACATGCTCGGGCGACCGCTACTCCAGCTGGGATGCCGTTATCACGTCCTAGAGCTTATCGTGGGGGCAGTAGCCGTCACCCTGCTCGGAAGGACTACGGCACCAACTGATCCTTTGTTTCAGCAGTTGAAGAAGGTTAGTTCATTTTTTGTGCAAGGTAAAGTTAGGACACACATGATATTCCACTAGTTTATAAAACAGCAAGCCAAACCGGAACTTCAGAGTTTTCTCACACAATTTTCTTGTTTATTATTTTTGAAGATGGGACGAGCTCGATCTCTCGACCTACTGCAAGCTGCAGGTCGAGAATCTGGCGGAGAGTACGTGGCTAATAGAACTCCGGGACGCGGCGGTCAGCTTCCTGAGCACTGCTTCTGGTTTCGTCAGAGACGATTACCGGGAAGTGGCAGAGATCACGGTCCTGGTACTCGGGACACAACCACGCCGTGGCATTCACCTCATGCGCCCAGGAGCCTACCACCACGCAAGATGAATGGCTAAAGTTAGTATTTTCAAACAAAAATAATCTAGAGATAAGTTTAAATGTTATTCAAAGATAAACATTTCATTATAACGCAAACAAAGTAATTGGTAACAATAAACCTGTCTTACTTACAATGGTGCCTATTTTGTTTTAGGTCATCTACTACACAAAACTGCTGATGTTCAGTAGGCAGCTGGAGCTCGACGCCGAGCTGGTCGACAAACTGCACAGGATCGTGGTGTTCATCGCTCTTCGTACGTACCAGCTTGGTTGGCGGCCCCTGTAGCAGCTGATGCGCCGTTGAATGACCTGGTACTATACCAGCGTTTTCTGAGGTATAGGGCAGTGGACCGCGAGGTGGCAGAAGCGTCACTGGCAGTGATGAGGCGGCACTTCTGGTATCTGAGGCCTCAGACCGTCATCTTCGCTCTATGCAGCAACAAGTGGATGGCACTGTGAAGCAACAGATGGCAGAGAAGCTGTCCCACCTCCCTGTACCCAAAGACTTCACATACGAGAACGTCTCAGTCGACGAGATGACGCTACTCCCCGACCTGATCGACGAGTCCTCCTGGTTCTTATTTGCAGGTCTGAAGATGTATGGGTCTTCGTGGCTCACCCTGCCAACTGATAAGTGGGACGAGAACGAGGACTTTTGTCGTCTGAAGGATGTGATCTCTAATCTCCAGGTCACCAATGACGTCGCTGAAAGAGGAGTCCAACTGATACAAGACTATGCGAACACGGTCACAAAGGACGAGGCACAGCTGCAGGATCTTCTGCAAGTGGTGGAAAAGAACTGGAAAGAGCTCGGCGACTTCAAGAAGTCATCACTCGCCACGATGACATAGCACAGAGAGAGGGACAACGTTGCAGCCAGTGACGTGTAATAGTGATCAATACAATGCAAAAGTGATTGTTTAAGTTATTGTTTCTTTCTTCCTTATTTGTCTGCTATTTGCTGATTTTTGAAAAGTATAGGTGATCGTGGTTTTTCCCATTATTTGGCACTATACTAGCACATTGGTATTACCTGTATACAGGCACAACTTTTAAGCCGTTAGTCGTATGACATTGGAAGGCACACCAAACGACGTCTCTATTCAAGAGGATTCAGAAAACATTCCTACTTAATGATTTATCTTGATTTAGTAAAAAGTTAAAACGTACGCATTTTTAAAAAAAAACTCGTAATTTCAAGGTCGATGCAAGACCCCTAAATATTGATCAATATTTGTAAAAATGGTACCAATGTGCTAGTACAGTGCCAAATAATGGGAAAAACTACGATAACCTATACTTTTAAAAAAAAATTGAAAAGTGGGCCACCCTACTCTGCAGCTTTGAGTAACTTCCCGACTGTTGATGCTGCCTCCACCTACCTCACAGATTATATCACCTGTGCCGCTCTGTCCTCCATTCCCAAATCTACATTTTCCCGCACCTCTGCCCCTTCAATTCCATGGTAGACTCCGACATGTATTCTGGCTGTTCAGGCTAAGAAGTCGGCCTTTCGCCGTCTTCAACGTAATCCATCCCTAGCAAATTTAATAGCTTTTAAACGTGCGCGAGCTCAGGCACGTCGCACAGTCCGTGAAGCCCGCCGCTTTTCTTGGCGAACTTACGTCTCCTCTCTCACCTCCCGCACCCCTTCCTCCCGAATCTGGAACAAGGTTCGGAAAATTTCCGATAAATCCTCTCCTCATGCTCCTCCTGTCCTCACGATAGACGGACGCCCACTGTCCTCTCCTATTGCAGTGGCCGAGACCTTGGCCGAGACCATAGCCTCCATCTCCCGAAACGACCACCGTGATCCTGCCTTCCTCCAACGTAAGGCTTTGCTTGTTCTCTCCCCTCACTTTTTTCTGACTCTCAATAATTTCCCCTTTAACCGCCTTTTTTCTATGTCGGAGCTGAGATCGGCGTTAGCTTCTTGCGGCAACTCTGCACCCGGCTCTGACAGCATTCATTTCGAAATGCTTCGTCACCTACACCCTTCGGCTTACTTCTTTCTCCTCACGTTCTCCAATTGGATCTGGGTAGGGGCACCTTCCCCTCCTGTTGGAGGGAAGCAGTGGTGCTCCCCTTCCCTAAACCCGGTATGGATCTGACATCTTCCCTCAATTACCGTCCAATAGCCCTCACTAACTGCCTCTCAAAACTTTTAAAGAAGATGGTTTCTCGGCGATTGATATGGAACCTAGAACGCCACAATTTACTTTTCCCTACACAGACCGGTTTTCGCAGGGGCCGTAGAACCACTAACATCTTAGTTCAGTTGGAAACTGCAGTCCGTATCTCATTTGCAGAGCGACGCCATCTTTATGCAGTTTTAATGATTTGGAGAAAGCGTATGACACCACCTGGCGGTGGTGGATCTGCCGAAAGCTTTATCTTTTGAGCTTCCAAGGTTTCCTCCCTTCCTTTATATCTAACTTTCTGACTTCCCGTTCCTTTCGAGTTCAGGTAGGTACCTCCCTCTCTTCTGTACATTCGCAGGAAGGAGTCCCTAGGGCAGCGTCCTGACCGTTGTTTGCTTCGCTGTGGCGATCGACGACGTGGTGACGCCTCTGCCCTCGGGGATTATGGCCACCCATTATGTGACGACCTTGCCATATATTGCTCCGGCTCCCGATCTGTCTTCCTTGAACAGCGGGCCCTCTCTTCGGTTTCCAAATGGGCCACAGACCACGGGTTCCGATTTTCCCTATCGAAAACAGTGGCAATGCACTTACGCCGACGCTGCACTGCCGTTCCTTCTCATTCTCTCTTTATGGATCACCAGTCCTCGTTGTGCCCGAAACTAGATTTCTGGGTCTCCTCCTTGATTCCCGCCTCTCCTGGATCCCCCACTTGAAGTCTCTGGAGGCTTCGTGCCTTCAGACTTGTACCCTTCTCAATTTCATCTCCCATACTGACTGGGGTGCTGACCGCCATACACTTTGGCGGCTCTACCACACCCTGGTCCAAAGTAAGTTGGATTATGGCTGTCAGGCCTATTCCTCCGCTCCTGCCTCAGCTCTGCGCATGCTGGACCCGATTCGCTCCTTAGGTGTGCGCATCAGCACTGGCGCATTCCGATATTCTTCAATCGTTAGCCTGTATGCAGAGAGTGGCCATCTCTCGTTGGATGCCCATCGTACCTTGGAGGGTCTCAAATACCTCTTTCGTGTTCGGCAGTTCTCTCCCATCCCGGTCTTCTAATCCCTCTTCGGACCTTCCACTGTGGCATGCTTTGACCGTCATCCCGACTTGATCCGAACGTTTGTTCTCCGAATGGCCCCCGTCCTGTCTTCTCTGAGGGTGGAGGGTCGAGTGCTCTCCTGTCCCCCCTCCAACTACACCCCGTGGACCATTTCTCCTCTCCGTATCTGCTCCCTCCTTTCTACTGTACCCATCCGCTCTTCGACAACTATTCCTATCCCATTCCTCTTCCCATGCTGACTCTATCCCAGTGTTCACTGACGGCTCTCGCTCTCCACTTAGAGTGGGCTGCGGGGCCGTCTCCCTATCGGAAATTAAATCATTGTCCCTCCCCCTAGCGGCTTCCATCTTTACAGCGGAACTATCGGCTATTCTTTTGGCCCTTCGGTTCCTTTCTCAGCTCCCCTCTACATCGTTTATTATTTATTCTGACTCCCGTAGCGCTCTTGAGACGCTGTCCTCTCTTATCTCTCCGCACCCACTGGTGCAACAGATCCAGGACTGGCTGGTCCTTCTTTCATCACGCCGTAAGGTAGTCGCCTTTTGTTGGGTGCCTTCCCACGTTGGTGTATGTATATATTTTAAATGGGCTATATAAAATACTTTATATTAATTAAACTTAGATCTACAGGCTACAGTGTTAACGTTTTTCAGCTTTTATATTTCAAACTAAAAATATGTACAAGTATATATAGTCAATAAATTTTATAGAAACAAAGAAGAGATTCTATCTTTCACATAAAAATCATAAAAGATTTTATATTAATTAATGTTAAATTTGGTAAGAGGTGGATCCTTAATCCATTCAGTGGAAGGGTGGTGGAGTTTGCTGAACTTGCAGCAAACCTACATGATAAATTGAATGAACTTTCTTCTGACAAGACCTGACAGTTGTCATTCCTGTCAGGAGACCTGTGTACATTTTGAATAGCATGGAAAAGCGAGTATCCAGAATTGGTTGTCTAAAGCACTGAAAGTTTTAATTTCATTTACAACCTCATGCTTAGGCAAATTGGTCTTCTCATCAGTTGTTGCATTTAAAACAAAGTAGTGAAATTGATTATGCTATTTTATGTTCAGTCTATTCAGTCAAATATAAGAAAACTAATGGAGGCAGAAGTTATGAAGATTATGACTAACAGAAAATAATTTGTTGTAAAACCATAACATTACAGAAGTTTTTCACTTTTAAAAATATAGTTCATCTGATTTTATATGTTTCTGTAATTTTTGCTGGAAAAATAAACTTCAATTTTTCAGTGTAGGCTGATTTCTTTTGCTAAGCACCAAGACACCCCTGAGCACCTCCTGGAAACCTCAGGATAAGAACACTGTCTGTAAAGATATCTAATACAGTATTTTCAACTCTTCTTTTTAATAGTTAGTAGCAATCAGGGACAGAAAAGTATGCTGTATTAAAAATTCAAGCATGCTTTGATAGGCTATTAATTCTCTTTTCGAGATAACCTACAATAAATACGTGTGTACAAATAGACTGCGTCACAATTCCAAAATATTTTTAACCACAGATGAGAATCTAGGAAGAAGTGTATGTTAACACTCGTGCTACATCCCAGCAAACGATATTCTCGTATTGGACAGGCTAGTTGTCTGGGGCTACTAAATGACAGACGGAGTCCAGTGTTCGAAATTGTAAAGTCATATATTTTAGTAACTGTGTACAGATATACGAGACGCATTTATTTTAAGAATTATAAGGAATTGTGAACACTCATCAGTTTAGAGAAGTGTTAATTAAAGTAATGTGAATTGATGAGATAAATCTGTAATAATAAAAATGTTACCCTCCTCCGCAAAATCCGATATACAGTTTTCTTTGTGTACATAAAGATTGGAGTTTTAGCACAGACGTGTTTATTTGATGTTGCTTAATTTATTATCAATTATAATTATCAATAGGTTTGGAGAATCAGTCACTGAGGTAATAGAGGCCTGAACTGAGCTCCGATATATTTTATAGATCCCAAATCTGGAAGCAGTGAGGAACAGACTGTATATTCGTTACTCATAACTAATCACTGGGGTACACATGTGATTATTAAAGGTTGTACTGTACTTTTGATGGTAAAAAAAACAAAATGATAAATTGCTATCACATCGGACGATGTTAATCACACCGTGCGCGGAAAGCACGATCAATTAAAGGTTATTTTGCGCATTCTGTAAATACAATTTTATGTTACAACCTGTTTAATATCAGTTGGCAATTGGTTGAAGTGAGCGCGATATTTTCTATTCACTGTTAAAGAGACATCGGATTTGTAGCTGGAAAATATTGAAGTAACTCATAAAACTGAAGTCTAGCTTATTATAAGATTAAATTACTATAGGTGTGTGACTGCAAAAATTGCTTACGAATAACCTCGTATTCCTTATGTGAATTTACAATGTAGTAGCACTGGAAAAACTGTAAAGACTCTTAAAAAGCAATATTATTAGATAGGATTTGTGAATTGAAATTATATTTCTTCGGGCTACTTGCATGCTTGACATACAGCTGGTGGGAAAGATGCCAGATATGACAATTCGAATTGGATGAGAATAAATGGATGTATTTTGAGTAGAAACCATGTAAATAGGTTGTTTTTTTTTGTACCTTCGATCATATTAACTAAACAGCATATGAGAAAATTGTACTGTAAAGACGTCATCATTTATTGCACGGTTTGTGAACAATCGCTAATTTAGAGTGAAAATTTAAGTTACTGTACGAAATGTGTAAGTAAAAATGCTATTCCCACAAATTCCTCATTCTGTTTTCTTTGTACATATACTGTGTATATATAAAAGGAATTTGGTACTTATGTATTATCGGCCTACCAAACTGTTTATTATGTATTTTTGCTCTCGTCATTTTCGTTTAAACTAACCAAAATATCACAACTTAGCCTAATCAATCATCAAAGGCGTACAGTTGACCAAACCGGGCATTCAATTAACCTAACCGGGCATTCAATTAACCTAACCTGGCCTTCAGTTGACCTAACCGGGCCTTCAGTTGACCTAACCTGGCCTTCAGTTGACCTAACCGGGCATTCAGTTGACCTAACCAGGCATTTTCCGTTTTATTTTGTTTTTCATAGCTAACCGGCTAACGGCGTTATTCTCTCATCCTTACTTGGCCGAAATTTGACAGTGAGTGCCTAATACGAAAAGATCAGAAGATATTTGGGTGAAACAACCAATATTAACCTGTTAGGTTAATTGAGTGCCCGGTTAGGTCAACTGAATGCCCGGTTAGGTCAACTGAATGCCCGGTTAGGTCAACTGTACGCCCTTCATGATTGGTTAGGTTAAGTTGTGATATTTTCGTTAGTTTAAGCGAAAATGACTAGAGCAAAAATAAATAATAAACAGTTTGGTAGTCCCGATAATATGTAAGTACCAGGAATTTTACCACAAACTTCTTATCTGTTTATATTTCACCTTTTTACATAAACGGTTTTTTAAATTAATTTAAGCGTTTAATATCAAGCACTGTCCAATACGTAAAAGATATATATATATATATATATATATATATATATATATATATATATATACTGTACAGTATATATTGTGTGTGTTTTTCTATTTTTCGAGCGATTCAAAGATACAGGTTGTTTCACAACCGGTCTGCAATACTTTTGAGGTGTGATATCGAGTAAAAAAGTAATACAGCATAGATGCTATTTCCAACCGTTGCGGAGCTACGGACGTTTAAAGATGTGCAAACAACAAATTCCAAGTAGTGTTTAATTCGATAGATGGCAGCACTGGTGGTAGTTTCGGTTAACGAAGTTACAACTACTAATCCTCAGTGTTTTCTTTCAGTTGGTTCTGGTCTGCGGTACGAGACACTGTTGCGCTAAGGTGAACAATCAAAATGAATCAACATTTCACACCCGCTGAAATGGAGTCTGTGATGGTAACAGCAGAGTGGCAGTTGAGGAATATAGAAGACGTTTTTAGAACCGCCGAATACCGAACAGGCAAGTATTTAATGACATACACCACAGATTAAGAGAAATAGGGACAATTGTTCCACGTAACCAAGAACATGTAGCACGACGGCTCGTTGCTGCGGAGGAGTGCATACTGGACGTAGTACAATGTAGCCCAACTACAGTGTTCGAAGGATTTCTAGACGAATTGGTGAATCCGCATCGCGTGTATAGCAAATCATACATGATGAAGGTTTGTATCCCTATCATTTGCAACGTGTGCAAGCTCTTCAACCGGATGATTACGATAAACGTGTTCAATTTTGCCAGTGGATGGTTATGCATCGCCAAATTCTTAATTGCATACTGTTTAGTGAGGAACCACAATTCATTCGGGATGGAATTAACAATAGACGAAATTCCCACTTGTGTTCCGCCGATAATCTCCACGGTATCGTTGAAGGAAACTTTCAACATCGATTCTCGGTGAATGTTTGGTGCGATATAATTGGAATTCAGCTGATTGGACTGTTTGTTTTGGAACAACGATTAACTGTTGATACTTATCTGAACTTCGTGACGAACGAATTATCGCTTTTGATGGAGGATGTGCCCATGGAGACAAGGTGCAGAATGTTCTTTTAGCACGTTGGGGCGCCACCACATTTGGTCGAGATGTTACGGATTACTTGAATCAGCGGTATGGGAATCATTGGATTGGTCGCGCTGCTCCAATATCGTGGCCCCCCGAGGTCTCCGGACCTAACCCCGTTAGATTTCTTTATATGAGGTCTTATGAAAGAGATGATTTACAAGAACAAAGTACAAACGAGAGAGGAACTCTTGTGTCTGATTAAGGATGCCGCTACTTACATACGAGAACACCCCGAAATGATTCAATAGGCAATGGACTTTTGTTTGGAACGAGCATGGCTCTGCATTGAAAACCGAGGCGGACATTTTGAATATTTATAAGGTGTATCTCATAAAATGTAGCAATAAATGTATCACATTAATACTCTCGTTTATTTTTTCCATGCACCTTAAAACGTCCGTAGCTCGGCAACGGTTGGAAATAGCACCGATGTTGTATTAACTTTTCTTACTCGATATCGCCCCCAAATCACCCCTTAAAGTACGGCAGACCGGGTGTGAAACACCCTGTATATCCTAAGTAAACAGAGCGATGGAATTGTAATTCTCCTTTACGAAAAATGTACATACAAGGAAATAACTGTGTATATGTATGTGTACATGCCATGATTGTGTTTAAACCATATACGACTGGTTGTGCTGTCATATGTATGTGTACATGCCATGATTGTGTTTAAACCATATACGACTGGTTGTGCTGTCATATGTATGTGTAAATGCCATGATTGTGGGTATATCTAAGCCATATTACTGGTTTGGTTCTGGAGTCATTCAGGGAGTTCAGAGAATGGTATATTTTACTTCAAGAGCTTGTATGTATGTGTAACTGCCATGATTGTGTGTGTATCTAAACCATATACGACTGGCTGTGCTACCATATGTATACGTAAATGCCAGTGGCGGCTCGTGACTAAAAATTCTAGGGGTGCTGTCTCTAAGAATGGGTTGAAATAATTACTGAAATAAAAGGATGAGCATTGAGCAATGAATAAAAGTTTCAAAAGTTATTGAAAAAGTTATTCAGTGAGCTCATCCTTATATTGTTCTTGATTATTTCAATGTAAATAAAAAATTTAGGGGTACTGCAGTTCCGCAGTGCCTACCGACGAGCCGCCACTGGTAAATGCCATGATTGTATGTTCTATGTAAGATATATACGACTGGCTGTGCCGAATGGTGGGGTTCTGAAGCCAACCAGGGAGTTTAGGGAAGGGGAAATTTTACTTCAAGAACTTGTTGAGAGAGGAGGTGTCGCCCCTGTTAGCCGATATATATATTATATATGTTAACCCCTCCGTCTATGGCCCTCAGTCGGTTCGGAATCGACGGGGGTTCTGGTTAGGATGCAGCAACGGATATTTCTTCTATAACATTCTAATTCTTTTCGGTCGCCACTCTGTTAAACTCTTGGCTACAGACTCGCCAGACTGTTATGCCAATATCTTCTATGGTGCTTGGGTTGTCTCTTAATTTGGGCAAAGGGTCGCCAATTTTTAATTCTTCTCTTTTTATAATACTCTGATACTTTCTCTGATACTAAAATTATCGACTTTTCTTTTATAACTTGTCGACTTAACTGACTGAGTTCCTGAAGAGAACAAGGCTCGAAGGAAAAGATAAAAAAAACTTTCTCTTTTTGTAGTTTACTTCTCAAAATGTACAGGTACTGCTCTGAATTTACAGGGGTAGAGGTTCGACCTCTTTCGACCATGGCTCAGGCCGGAATCTAAAAATATTAAGAAGGCAAGGGGCCTCTGCCCCCTCCTCGCAGCAAGGCTGCTAACAAAGGAGTCCTAATGAGGTGCTAATATGAAGTACGATAATGAAGAAGTGCAATGAAGAAGTGCTGTAATTTTACAAGTACATGTATAATATAAACTTAAATGTTTTGGGGGAGGACAGTTGAAGGTTAAATTTCCCCCGTTTTTAAACACATGATCAGATGGTTTGAAAGATTTCAACTAAAAAAATAAAAATAAAAACTAATTTGTATTTTTCGCCGAGTCTACATTTATGAAGGCGATATCATTTCGCAATAGTACACATAAGTACAAATTAAGTACACGACTGAGTACGTATTAATTTTGGTTCATTACAATTACGATTACAATTATGGATTACTTCACATTCGCTTATGATTGTTCATTACAGTTCTATTAAAGTACATTCTTACATTATAAATTAAATCATTACATTTAATTACAGTTTCAATGAAGTACATTACAAGTTATTATTAATTACAGTTTCATTAAAGTACATTACGTTATATTAAATTAAAGTATTACAGTTAATTACAATTAAACAGTTACTATAACTTTGTTTTGTTTTTACAGTGTTTCATATTAATAGACAATTAAGATGTTTAGAAATATAATACAACGTACATGGCACTTACGAGATAATTTATTTACGAAATAATATGCTATAATATGTTATGAATTTGAAATCAGAGCGAACGGAGATATTTTATCTTTGAGGCGCTCGAATCTGTTGTAGTGAGCGGAATTCGATCTTACTAAGCATTTATTCGAGTTCATCTCGGGAGGTCATATAATTAAAAATAAAAATGAAAAAAATAATACGAGAACGTATTTTCGCGTTTTCGAACGAACGCCCAAAGTTTCGCGCTTCACAAATTGACACGAGTAAAAAATGAATATTTAATAAAATTTATATAGGACAATGATCAAGGGAAATCAATGACGGGAAAACGTGATGTATGGATGAATATGGTTGAATAATAATGTTTATACTACATAACACCACAACCTTATTACTAAAGAATTTACCATACATTGAATACGGAAGATGTCCAAATACTAAGAACGTGATTCAGTGTACAAAGTATGGGAAACGTAAAGAGAATAGTTATTTTTTGACGTCATTGTGTATGTCATTATTAGAAAAGATGAATTAGAGAAATACAGTAATGAATAAAGAAGTATAAATCGAAATTCTATCCAAAATTCGCTCAGGCGATTTTGGTTTCTTATGTAAAAATGAACATTCAAACATAAAACTATAAGAACATAAGTACTGCATGAAGACAATGAATCCATATAATGATGGTATACAGTAGGAATTGTTCATTGTTCACTTTTTACAGTATTTCCCCCTCCAAAATGGTATTAATACAATAACATAATACAATTAATACAATACAAATGAGAAAATAACATCGTAAGTAATTCAAGTTAGATGACGACATTCTTTTTTACAATACAAGTTTTATACAGAACGAGTTCGGGTAGTTGAGTACAATGCAGAGTATCAAATCTTTAAAATGACACTTGCTTACAAAATATAAAAAAAATTCAAAGATTAGAACTTTAATTTTAGACAAACAATTAAGTTAGAGAAAGAATGATATTGTTAAATTTAAAAAAAATAAAAAATTATTTTTCTGTGGGGAAAATTACATTCATAATGAATAGGTAAAAGGGAAAAACATAAATTTTAAAGTTCATGGATTTTTCGAGGCTTCCATGATAGTACAATTGATAAACCAATTTTATTGACTATTGTAGGTAAAAAATCGAATTGCGTAATGGATGATGTATAGACCTGTGGTCTAGTGTGTATTTGGGTGTATTCGGTGCAGTGTGCATTTTACAATTTCGAGGGACAGATTAGCTGATAGGATTGTTCAAGTAACTGAATAAATGCATGAGCAAGATATATTAGGAAGCAAAAATGATTAAGACTAAATAGCATAGTTTGCACTTACGTAATGAAATAGTTTTATTGTGATATTCAATGATTTTAGCATAAGGGCTGTATATATATAGTATATATAATGTGCATACATGCATTTTTATTAACTGTTGTAGGTACAAATCGAATTACGTAGTGGATGATGTATAGACCTGTGGTCAAATGTGTAGGGATTTGGGAGGTTTTTGAATTAACAAAGTTTAAAAATAATGTATAATAATTTAAGATGGGTTTAGGGTTATAAAATCTTTTAAGTTTAAGACAATTATTGTTATTATTATTATTATTATTATTATTATTATTATTATAAGATCCTTTAAGCTCAAGGTAGTATTTAAGTATTTAATTAAATCAGTTACACGAATTAAGGTAATAAAAAAAGACGTACTTAGAAGACCTTACGAGTAATGACAGTAACTCTCACGGTTTTAAAATTGAATTTCGACACACAATTAAATTCGACTACTAAAATTCATAACCATATACTGTAGTAGTATGTCAATTTGACTATAATTTTCGTTTGATACCTTACAAATGGTACAATAACAATTTAAGGACAGTTACTCACGATTAATTGAACAAAATAAAAAAAAATAAAAAAACAAAGTTTGGAGTACTACATTCGGGGGAATTGAGTGACTAAGCGGGGGATATAAGTTTGAAATTGACAATAAGTCTTTCGTGAGCACTTTGCTCTTTTTTTTTTTAAAAGATTGCTTGTCACACTACTTAGAACAAAAAATTAAAAGAGTTCAACAAACGGAGGGACGGCATGTTCCTCATATACATTACAATAATTACCAAAATCGTTACAAACAATTGTAAAAACTATTTTGGTTACAAATAATGAATTACATAACTATATATTTATATACGTAAAACTGGCATGAAAAGAAAAGACAAATCGGTCAATTTTTTTCTCACAAACAAGAAAAAAGGTTAACTAAAGACGCAAACCGGTCAATTCTGATTGAATTTAATTCTCTTTTACAGCAAAAAAAAAGGTTGAATTAAATTCTTAAATTACATTTTTCTTAAATTAAATTCTCTTAAATTACAAAGAAAAAGTTGAATTCAATTGACTGCATTGAAAACTAACTTGGGGCTCGAAATAAAAATGACTTGGGACTTGGAATAAAAATGACTTGGAATAAATCTCTCTGACTTGGAATAAATCTCTCTGACTTGGAATAAATCTCTCTGACTTCAAATAAAACTCTCTGACTTGAACTCTGTCAAGTATTCTGAAACTGAAAATGAAACTGACTTGAACTCTTATCAAGTAGTATCTTGAAACTGAAAATGAAACTGACTTGAACTCTTATCAAGTAGTATCTTGAAACTGAAACTGTCTAACTTGAACGCTTGTCAAGTGAAGATTAACTGAAAATGGAAAATGACTGCACTTGATCTCTATTCAAGTGGAGACGATTAACCTCTGTTTTGGTTGACCCTCTTGGTGCAACCTTCTGGCTTGAAAAACTGACTTCAAAAAATGACTTAAAAAAATGACTTCAAAATTACTTCAAGTATCTTTATAAATCTCTGGGGTTTGGTTGTCCCTTTTGGTTACAACCAACTGAAACTGTCTGAAAACTGAAAATGGAACTTGAAACTGCTTCAAGTAACTCTATAACTCTATAAACTCTCTATAAACTCTCTCTTTCTTAATTTGCAAGTCAATTCAATTCAGTAATTGAAAAAAATTTGCAAACAAAAATATAAAATGTAAACAACATTTCATCTCGAATGTACGGGAAGGTACATAAAATAAAATTATTCTATACTGAATATAACAGTGAAAATAACTCTCTTGAAATTAACTCTCTTTGAAATTAACTCTCTTTGAAATTAACTCTCTTTGAAATTAACTCTCTTTGAAATGAACTCTCTTTTACAATTAACTCTATTACAATTACTGTTTCAATAAAAAAAAGTGTATCACTGGTGTCTGAAATGTTCACTGTGTTTTGTGTTAAATTCTGGCTCCATACTAAATATTAACTGTTAATAATACTGATTTTTTCAAATGTTTACAAATTACTTAAAAAAAAACAACTCTGTACTTAATTTCTGGGGCGAAGTCCTTAGAGACGTGTCCTGAAGACGTCTTGCTGGCTACTTCTTCTTGGATGAAAACTAGGCGTGGAGAACTTGGAGTCGTGACACACCGGTTCAAGGGTGGATGTTACGAACTAGAAGTCGTGACACGCCGGTCAACTGGTTTTATCTTGATGCAGGGTAATTTCTATCCTGGCCAAAGAGTGGCCAATTGTTAAAATCCTCTTCTTAAAATCTTCTTCTAATCCTGGCAGGGTCGCCAAATGTTAACCCCTCCGTCTATGGCCCTGAGTCGGTTCGGAATCGATGGGGGTTCTTATTAGGATGCAGCAACGGATATTTCTTCTATAACATTCTAATTCTTTTCGGTCGCCACTCTGTTAAACTCTTGGCTACAGACTCGCCAGACTGTTATGCCAATATCTTCTATGGTGCTTGGGTTGTCTCTTAATTTGGGCAAAGGGTCGCCAATTTTTAATTCTTCTCTTTTTATAATACTCTGATACTTTCTCTGATACTAAAATTATCGACTTTTCTTTTATAACTTGTCGACTTAACTGACTGAGTTCCTGAAGAGAACAAGGCTCGAAGGAAAATATAAAAAAAACTTTCTCTTTTTGTAGTTTACTTCTCAAAATGTACAGGTACTGCTCTGAATTTACAGGGGTAGAGGTTCGACCTCTTTCGACCATGGCTCAGGCCGGAATCTAAAAATATTAAGAAGGCAAGGGGCCTCTGCCCCCTCCTCGCAGCAAGGCTGCTAACAAAGGAGTCCTAATGAGGTGCTAATATGAAGTACGATAATGAAGAAGTGCAATGAAGAAGTGCTGTAATTTTACAAGTACATGTATAATATAAACTTAAATGTTTTGGGGGAGGACAGTTGAAGGTTAAATTTCCCCCCTTTTTAAACACATGATCAGATGGTTTGAAAGATTTCAACTAAAAAAAATTAAAATAAAAACTAATTTGTATTTTTCGCCGTCTACATTTATGAAGGCGATATCATTTCGTAATAGTACACATAAGTACAAATTAAGTACACGACTGAGTACGTATTAATTTTGGTTCATTACAATTACGATTACAATTATGGATTACTTCACATTCGCTTATGATTGTTCATTACAGTTCTATTAAAGTACATTCTTACATTATAAATTAAATCATTACATTTAATTACAGTTTCAATGAAGTACATTACAAGTTATTATTAATTACAGTTTCATTAAAGTACATTACGTTATATTAAATTAAAGTATTACAGTTAATTACAAAACAGTTACTATAACTTTGTTTTGTTTTTACAGTGTTTCATATTAATAGACAATTAAGATGTTTAGAAATATAATACAACGTACATGGCACTTACGAGATAATTTATTTACGAAATAATATGCTATAATATGTTATGAATTTGAAATCAGAGCGAACGGAGATATTTTATCTTTGAGGCGCTCGAATCTGTTGTAGTTTGCGGAATTCGATCTTACTAAGCATTTATTCGAGTTCATCTCGGGAGGTCATATAATTAAAAATAAAAATGAAAAAAATAATACGAGAACGTATTTTCGCGTTTTCGAACGAACGCCCAAAGTTTCGCGCTTCACAAATTGACACGAGTAAAAAATGAATATTTAATAAAATTTATATAGGACAATGATCAAGGGAAATCAATGACGGGAAAACTTGACGTATGGATGAATATGGTTGAATAATAATGTTTATACTACATAACACCACAACATTATTACTAAAGAATTTACCATACATTGAATACGGAAGATGTCCAAATACTAAGAGCGTGATTCAGTGTACAAAGTATGGGAAACGTAAAGAGAATAAAGTTATTTTATGACGTCATAGTGTATAAGACATTATTAGAAAAGATGAATTAGAGAAATACAGTAATGAATAAAGAAGTATAAATCGAAATTCTATCCAAAATTCGCTTAGGCGATTTTGGTTTCTTATGTAAAAATGAACATTCAAACATAAAACTATAAGAACATAAGTACTGCATGAAGACAATGAATCCATATAATGATGGTATAGGAATTGTTCATTGTTCACTTTTTACATATATATATGTATATAAGCCTCTAAACTAAGGCGACTGGCTGTATTCTCTGGCTGTGCCCCTCACTGCTTACCCTCAAGAAACTGCCTGTCAGCCGTTCACGCCATACGACTGGCTGTGTCATGGCTGGGTTCTAAGCTACTGGCTGTGAGCCAAAGCCGTCCAGAGACTTCAGGGAAGGAATAAAAATGCTCCGAGACGTCACAACGAAACCATCTTCTCCTCTCCTCTCTCTTTCCTCCTTGTGTTTTATTACCAACTTCCCCTTTGGAAGGTCTATCCCCGGGCCCCTTCATGCATAACCCCCCTTTTCCCCCCATGGTAGGTTAGGACTATCCACTTCCCATTTAGAGGGTTTACCCCCACTCTACTTGTTGCATAACCCCCTCTCCCCCTTGTAGGATCTAACTTCCACCCATTGTATGCAATGTTGCAACGGCATGTTGCAATGTTGCGACAATTGACCATGTTGCATTAGGGTGTGTAGAATTTTTCAACTTTCAAATTCCAAATATGAGTGGTGCTAAAAAGTTGCAGCATGACTTAGGAATTCTAAAGCTATTTTTGTTAATTTAATATAATTTAGTTTTGCTTGGTAAGAAGCTACATAAAAATAGTGACTTTTTTGACTTTTTTGTGGAATTATATAATAATTATTACATTAATAATTATATATGCTGTATATATAATGCACTGCTGTTTTTGCTTATTTCACAGGTTGAAACATATTCACCAGTGTGCTGAAGATTACTTGTCCGTCAGTGCTACCATCCTAACCAGTGGGAATTGACCTACAATGGCTTCTAAAAGGAGGACAAGACTGGGGACATTCACACATATGAGCAACCTAATTGGAACTGGTAGAGAGTTGTTGCCCTCTGAACTCCCAACTCTGCGAGACGTTCTGAAATATGGGCTACTGCTAAGAGAACAAAGTGATGAGGATGTGAGAAACTACCCAGCAGCCAGTCTTGCAAAGGACATTTACCCTAAAGTGCTTGAAAAGTGGGAACGAACAAACAGTTCTTTTCTAGCCCCCGTTGTAAATTCACGAGTCACAATCTTAAACAAGATCCAAGAGAGCTGGGAGCAGGCTAAAAACATATCTCTTGGGAGAGGAAAGCTATATGTCAAAGAGGCTTTCATTGCAAAACTTGACAAGCTTTTTGACATCCTCAGTTGCAAGTGTAAAATTGTTCTCTGCTCTGAATTTGGCTGCAAAAACGAAACTCTCATTAACTGTACATGCCCTAGGGAGATGAAGATCCCTGTGAAGGAACTTGCTTTCATTAAAGGTCAGAGAGACAAGTCTGGTTCTATTGGACTACATCAGATTGGCTTGCCAGATCAACCTGAGCACAACAGACAAGTCAAAAAGCAGAAGCGGCAAGAAGACGAAAGAAGAAGGCTTGCTGAATATAAGCAGACAAGTAAGCAGGATGTTTCAATGCCATCAAATGAAATAATTTTCTCTGATGATGAAAATGAAGAACAAATAGCTGATGCTCAAGATGGAAAGGATGGAAGTTATGAAGTGACATTAGAAATACCAAGCACGTCTTCAACTTCCAATAAAAAGCCAGAGTATAACACATTAGAAATACCTAATGTTGCTATGCATAGCATCAGATATGGTGTTGGCCTGCGTGCCACAGCTGCCATCACCACTGCTGCCTTTATGGATGCTGGCTTGATCACTGAAGAAGACAAGAGACTTGTAGTTGATCACAATAAAGTCAAGAGGGCCCAAGAAAAAGTTATGAGATCCCTGGATCAGGAATTTGATGATCTTTGTAAGAAGGGTGAAATTGACTGCATCTTCTTTGACGGCCGTCAAGATACAACTAAAGTTATGCTGAAAGCAGACAATTCAGATCGTCAGTTCCCCAGCATCATCAAAGAAGAGCATTATTCTGTGTGCAGTGAGCCAGGTGGAAGATATCTCTACCATTTCACTCCTGAGAAAGGCTCAACGAGAAAAAAACCTGCTGAAGTTATTGCCGATAATCTTGTAGATTTCATGAAGAAGAAGGGCATTGATAAAAGCCTGCAGGCCATTGGAGGTGATTCTACAAATGTTAACACTGGCTGGGAGGGTGGTTCCATGCATTAGGTAGAGGTCAAGCTTTGCCGTAAGCTGATCTGGTTGGTTTGTGCCCTCCACACTAACGAGTTACCCCTGCGACACTTGATCACAGCACTGGGGAAGACCTTGTCTAACAACAAGTGGACAGGTAACATTGGCAAGATGCTAGACACTGCAACCGAACTTGAAATTGATCCTTCATTCACCAAACTCTCAATTGGAGAGCCTCTTACTTCACTGAGTGACAATGTCGTAAAGGATCTCTCTACTGATCAAGCGTACGGGTATAGGATCACACAGGCCATAAGGACAGGAGAACTTCCCACAGATCTGGCCCTTCTTGAAATTGGTCCAGTGAGCCATTCAAGGTGGTTGACAACAGCAAACAGGCTTTGTCGCATATGGGTTTCAAAACATGGCCTTAAAGGCAAAACCCTCAACAACTTAAGACTGATAGTGGAATACATTGTTGGTGTGTACTACCCCTGTTGGTTCAACATCAAAGTAAAACACTCTTGGGTGGAAGGCCCACGCCACATCTTGTTTCAGCTGCGGCTAGTTAGGCTGCAAAAGAAGGCTGTAGTGGATGCTGTTTTGCCAACCATCAAGCGCTCAGCATGGTACGCATTCAGCGAAATGATAATCCAGACACTCTTGTGCTCAGATGACAGTGAGGAGAGGAGAGCTGGTGTCCAAAAGATTGTTGACATGAGGGGTGGAGATGATGACACACTTGGAGATCTTTCTGTACGTCCCAGGAAGACACCTTCCATCAACCCCAGTGCTTCTTCCGTGTTGGAGCTGACAGACTAGTCTGACGGGGTATTTGAACCTCCTTTGACATGTAAACTGACTACAGCGGAAGTAAAGAAGTTCTTTGACAAGCCTATGCAAGTTCCACAGTGGCCCTGTCATGCTCAGTCAATAGAGAGGCGTGTGAAACAAGTCACAGAGGCAGCAGGCAGGGTGTATACACATGAGAAACGTGAGGGCTATATCAGAGGCCAAGAAGCAAGTCGGCGGCTGATGTCCAAGAACGAATCAAAGCAAGACTTGATGAAACTTGTTGTTTAAATATTTTTTTTTACTGATGTCATTACTTTCTAATGTTGTTTTATGATTACAAGGATATGTTTTATGATTACTAGGATATATTTTATGCAGAGAAACTAAAATTTTTATAGCATTACCTGACATTTTGAGAAGCTAAAATTAATAAATGTTGTTTTCCGAGAGCAATTTATGTGCTTTTTAATCAAACGTATATTTACCAAGCTAAGTGTTGAGCAATCACAAAAATAATAGCAGATTTGAATTCTTCACATCCAAAAACATATTTTTAAAACCCCTCAGTGAAGGAATTGGCAAAAATTAATTTTCACCTCCCAAATTGACACACCCTAATGTTGCATGCAATTGATTTGCACTCGACAATTTTGCAGGTATACTTCTGATATATTCACCATAAACTTTCTTCTTAAATCACAAGTAATATTTAAAACTAAATACAAAACAACCAATGGATAACAACAACACTGATTATGAGTAATAAACGCAAGCATACAGTCTTTATGTTATGGGAAATTTTTATTATTATGGAACCGACATAAAAAAATTTGTGTAACCAGACTTGATGCAGTCATTGAAAAAAATGCAAAAGCAGATCATGATTGTTGAAAAACTGATAAATAAAAATTCGACCCACAAAGGGCATGGAACACTCTGAAAGAGTTAATTAACACAAAAAAGGTTAAAACAAATTCATTGTCCTCCCTCACACAAGGTGGAAATTCTTTCAGTGACCCCAAAGACAGCCAATTTATTAAAGAAACTTCTTTGCAAATATCGCTCCAATACTGCATCCTCGACCTCAATTACAGAGCCTCACAACAGACAATACATGCCACAGCCAAATCCAAACTCATTTTTCTTTCATCCAATCCTACCATAGTGTGTATCTCTCTAATAATAAAAAATCTGAAAAATAAAGATTCTGGCATCAATATGATCCCGGTAAAAATATGCAAATTAGTATCCGATGAAATTGCAATACCACTCACTTAACAAATGAATGGATCAGTAACATTAAGTATATTCTGTGACAATTTAAAGAAGGCCAGAGTATGTTCTGTATTTAAGTCGGGAAACCAAAACGCCTCATCCAATTACACAGGCCTGCGAATGAGAACTTTGTAAGAGTTGTTTTCTTACTAATTACCGATTTTATATAATTCAACTACGCTAATTTCGAATAAGGTGTCCGTTTTTTCTATCACGTAAGCACGTCAGGATTTTCTGCAAACTGGAAGGAAAAACGACATAAAATAAATAAATATTATTTATTTCAATTTACATTAGGTACCTATTTCGCTTTGTTACACTAATTGCAAATGCAAACAACTTTAAAAAGAAAGAAGACTATTAACGTCAATTACATATTCATCTTTATTTGTTCCTTTTCTTTTATGTAATAATTCTGGAGTATCCCGTTTCAACATGCACCAGTAATCAGCCATCATGCTGATGTCCCACCTTCCCTGATATCTCTTCTCCATTTCTTTGATGTCTTGGTGAAACCGTTCTCCTTGTTCTTCGCTGGGTGCTCCGAGATTCTCAGGAAAGTAATCCAAGTGTGAATGTAAGAAATGTAATTTTAAACTCATATTACAACCCAACTCTTTGAACTTATCTAGCATGTTGTTCACAATGTTTTGGGTCGTTGTTCCCCAAAAATTTGCTGATAACATTCTTAAAAGCAATCCACACTTCTTTTCAAGATTGTTCATTGTTCTTTCAAAGTGTTCATCCAAAGTCAGTTTTCTAATCTGGGAACCAACGAAAATTCCTTCTTTCGATATTGCTTCCGAAAGAGTTGGGAATTTACCACACAGATACTTAAAACAACCTTCATCTCCATCATTTTTTCGTCAGCCAGACTCTGTACTGAACGGATGCATTTCCTGAGCTCTCTGATGTTGCATCTACTTTTGCATATTGCTGAGAATTTTACTTTTGGAAAGTTTTGAATTTTATATACTTGCGTTTATATTCACGTTGTTATAGTTAAGTAATTGAATATTAGTGGTTTTTAGCGATTTAGAAGTTTTCATAGCGTGCCGGCTTAATTTAATTTAAACTTGTGACGGTTTAAACTAATTTTTAACTGCGCGATGCCGTCGCAGAAAGCGTCGTGTGTTAGGTGTAGGGTAAACCGGTGGTATTCGGAATTTAATTATAACGGCGGTCCTATGGCGATTACCGAGAGATCAGTTTGTTTCTTTTGCGAGTTAATGGAGGAAATAGTTGACATAAAACGCAGTGTACGTGAGGTAACCGAAAGACTTGCAACGCTTGATAAGGGCAGGGGTAGGGCTACGGTTGACGGAAGCCGAACCAATACTAACGTTGAAGACGTTAGTAATTTGTAGGGTGAGGTGCGTAACCTAGTTTCTAGTTTAGGTAGCTTGTCGGGAAGGTTGGATAGAGTTGAGGAAGGGGTTAAGGTTAGTCCGAGAGTAGTAGATGGGGAGGGATTTAGAGAAGTTAAGGGTGGAGCTAGTCCGCGTACGATAGGTGATAGGAATCCCCTCCCCCTATCGAGGTTTCGAACCCTTTCGCCCATTTGGAAAGGAACGTGAATGAGGGGGAAACTATTTTAATTGGGGACTCTTTAGTGCGCCACATGGACAAAGAGTTCGTTGAACGGCATCCAACCAAGAGGAGGAGGGTCTGTCTCCCAGGGGCCAGGGTTGACAGAGTTAGAGACGAAGTGGATAAGACTGACGTTGCCTCCCGTCACTCGATGTTGGTGACGATGGTACTGTAGGAGGCAACGACCCGTATAGGCCCGATACGAGAGTGCCTGACCTTTTGGAGAGATATAGGGGTTAATTAGGTCCCTGAAGGCGAGGTCAGATAGGTCTTTAGTTCTAGGTATTACCCCTAGGCACGGGTTGGGTCTTAGGATTACGTCAAAAACAATATTTTTGAATAATAAATTAAAAGAGATTTGTGCTGAGGAAAATGTACCCTTCGTAAAGCTGTGGTCCGAATTCAGTGATCCTTGCCTCTTTATAAAAGATGGGGGTGCATTTTAATGAAATACGGGAGCTATTGAAGAATAGGGACCCCAGCCTTCTTTAGTTAGGATTATAAGGCTAACTAACGAAAATATCACGACCTAACCTAACCAATCGTTAGGTTAATGTACGCCCTTGACGATTGGTTAGGTTAGGTCATGATATTTTCGTTAGTTAGCCTTATAAAGCCAACTAAAGAAGGCTGGGGTCCCTATTCTTCAATAGCTCCGAAATAGGTAATGCTAGGCTAGGTAGGTTAATAGACGAAAACGTGCGAAAGCTGTATAGGTCGAAGCCTTCTTTAAACGTTGTGGGTCCGGGGAACGCGGGCCGACGTGAAAAATAGTTTAAAACGCCGGCCCGTGGCCAAAAATAACTTAAACGTCTTTTATTGTAATCGCGCGTTGTATTAGAAATAAATTAAATGAATTTAAGGCGATAATGTATTGCGGCAACTACGATATAGTTGCTATCACTGAAACGTGGTTAAATACCGTGACTCGGGACTTGTTGGGGGAACTTGATATACCGGGTTTTAAACTCTTTACTAATGATAGGTTACATAGGTTTGGTGGCGGCGTTTTGCTGTACATTCGTAATTCCCTTAGGGCTATCGAGGTTAAGTTAGATTTTCCGGCAGTAATTAATGCGATATGTGTTGAAGTTAGGGTGCATAGTATTAGTTTTAATTTTGTTGTTGCTTATAGACCTCCCGTTCAACCCCTCGATACAGATACTAGATTTTACTCACTTCTTGGTAACTTTATTGACAATCGGAATAGTATAATTGTCGGAGACTTTAACTGCCCTAATGTTAATTATGAGACTTTTACTGGTAATGAGGAGGGTTTGAGATTGATCGAGTTTATGGAAGATAACTTTTTACGACAGATGGTTACCGAACCAACGCGCGGTGATAATATTTTAGATTTCGTGATGACGAAAGGCGAAAATATAGTCGAAGGTTTAGAAGTAGGCGAGAGTTTCGGATGTAGTGATCATCAAATTCTTAGGTTTAAGTTATTGATAGAAAACACTAAGGATAGTAACGTAATAGAAGTCCCTGATTTTCGTAGGGCTAATTTTGATAGTTTTGCGGATAGGATGAGAGCAGTGGACTGGGATAACTTATTTCTGGGTAATGACACAAATTTGCATTGGGTGGCGTTTAAAGAAAGTTTTAGGAATATTGAAAGGGAGTTTATTCCTCGTAGGCCCAAGCGCGCTAGAAATCATGGTAGGCCGAAGTGGTGGACTAGGGAAATAGGCGAGTTCATAAACGAGCGTAATAGAGCGTGTAGACTTAATAAGCGCAATGGCACGGCAGCTAACTTTAATAAATATATCGAGCTTAGACGTCAGGTTAAAAGATCAGTTAGGAATGCTAAGCGTAATTTAGAGATACTTATAGCTGCGGATAGTAAACATAATCCAAAAAAGTTTTTTGAATACGTTAATAATCGTAAGCCAGTGATGTAGTCGAGACCACCAAGTCCGAGACTGAGACCGAGACCGAGACCTGATCCTGTGATACCAAGATCGAGACCGAGATCAAAGGTTCGAGATCGAGATCTACCTTCCGAGATCGAGACCCTTAAAATTCGAGACCGAGATCGAGATCGAGACCAAGCTCATGCCCTTTCAATTTGTTTTACACTACTATGGAAATTAGACTATGTTAAGTATATTAATAAACTAATAACTACTTTCTCAGATATAGTGTGTTGAATGCAAAAAGTGTAGCCTATAAATTAACAAATGAATATATATATATATATATATATATATATATACTTTTTATTTATTTACTTCTTTTATATCTGTTACAGAAGGTTTAATGAACGTACCCACTACCCAGTTTGACTTGTGCATTTATTTAAAGCATGATAGGTGCTCATTACACTTAAGGAATATCAGCATGCTCAGAAGATCTGCTGAAGTTCGACTTCTGTGGGGCCTCATTATTATGCCTCCATGGCTAAATACACGCTCAATTGGAGCACTAGAGGCAGGCACTGTTAAAACAGTCATGGCAATATTGGCCAGTGATAGGAATTTATCCCTTTTCTGGTGCCAAAACTTTATTGGAGAGCAGTTGTCTAAAATATGAGATTCATCGATCTCTAAGAGGTACAGCCGCAACTCTTCCCTGCGGTTCAAAATCTTCCCAGTTTCAACGTTCTTCTGCTTGGACCGATAGCTTTGAATTTTGCCATTAGTCTCGGAACTTTGGTTTGACTCTGTTTTATTTCGTCATCGCTGCTGTGAGAATGAGCGCTGTCTCTCTGTATCTGCTCATTCTCCGTGCTTGAGTTTCCTGTATAGCATTTTTCCACCACCATTTCTATGAAAAATAAATTGACATATCGGTACTATAAACAGAGGCATAGCAATTAGCATAAGGTCTAAATATATATATATATATATATATGACATTAATTCAACATTCACTCAGCCCAAAGAGATCTATAATGAATTTTAATGATAAAAAATATACCGGTATAATGAATTCTGTGATAATTTTTTGGTAGCGCCAACCTAAAAAAATCCAAACCCCCCGCAAGACAAACGTGGCAACTCAAAACGGGGTGACTGATTAGTGAATACCTAGAGTCCCTTACTTTTACAAACTTTCATAAACATTTCGAATTGTGTCTGTTCAACCAAGCCACCATCATGAGTATGCCAATAACATGTATTTTTCATTACGGTCTCGAGAGGTCTCGAAAGGTCTCGGGGAGAAAAACCGAGACCGCGTCTGTCGAGACCGAGATCGAGACCGAGATCTAAATAGCGGAGACCGAGATCGAGATCGGCAAATTGGGTCTCGAGATCGGTCTCGAGACCGAGACCGATCTCGAGACCTACATCACTGTCGTAAGCCGATAAAAGATAACATAGGCCCTCTAGTGGATGTTAATGGCGCTTTGGCTTCTGACGCTCAGGCGATGGCGGGTATTTTCAATAACTTTTTTGCGACAGTTTTTACCGTAGAAGACGTAAATAATGTCCCCGACGTGAACGATATCGTTCCATTTAGTAGCGAGACTATTTTGGATGAAATAACTGTTTACGAGGGTGAGATTGCGATTATATCGATAGGCTAAACGTTAGCAAGGCTCCAGGCCCTGACGCTTTTTATCCCAGACATTTGAAAGATTTGAAAGACGTTATCGTAAGCCCCTTAACGAAGATTTTTAATCAGTCACTCGAAACGGGGATTATTCCTGAAGACTTCAAATTAGCTAACGTCACGCCTATTTTTAAAAAAGGCGACCGCTCAGTAGCTAGCAATTATAGGCCCATCAGTGTAACGTCAATTGTCGGTAAACTTTTGGAATCCGTAGTTAGGGATCGTATCATCGATCACTTAGAAAGTAGAGATTTGATTAATAGTAGTCAGCAGGGGTTTCGCCGCCATAGGTCTTGTTTAACTAATTTGTTAGAATTTTATAACGAAACAGTGCGCGAATACGATAGGCATAGAGCGGCTGACGTTATTTATTTAGATTTTAAAAAGGCGTTCGATACAGTTCCGCATAGGAGACTAATTGCGAAGGTCAAAGCGCACGGTATACGCGGTCAAGTAGCTAACTGGTTAGAAGAATGGCTTCGTGCTAGGAGGCAGAGGGTCGTAGTTAATGGTAGTGAATCGGGGTGGTTAGATGTAGGTAGCGGTGTCCCACAGGGTTCAGTGTTAGGCCCATTGTTATTCGTAATTTACATTAACGACATAGATGTAGGATTGACTAGTAACGTGTCAAAATTCGCGGACGATACTAAAATAGGCGGTAAGGTTGTTAACGAGGACGATAGAAATAGGCTCCAAGACGATGTAAATAGAATTATGGAGTGGATAGATAAGTGGCAGATGCAATTTAACGTACACAAATGTATAGTTTTGCATATGGGTTCTCGTAACAATAATTACACGTACACGATGGATGATAGGGAGTTGGCGAGCGTTGACGAGGAAGTAGATTTAGACGTAAGCGTATCTAAGGATTTAAAGGTTAGGAACCAGTGCCTGGAGTCTTGCGCAAAAGCTAATAGGATGTTAGGCTTCATAGCGCGTAATTTCGAATTTAAATCGAAGGATATTATATTGCCCCTTTACAAGTCCCTAGTCAGGCCTCATTTAGAATATGCCGTTCAGTTTTGGTGCCCGTACTTGCGTGAGGATATTGATAGGTTAGAAAGGGTTCAGCGTCGTGCCACGAAACTAATTCCGTCATTGCGCAACAAGCCTTATGAAGATAGGATTAAAGATTAGACCTGTATTCACTCGAAACTAGGAGATTAAGGGTGGAGTTTATTGAAGTTTTCAAAATCGTTAATAACATCGATAACGTAAATTTTGACAAATTGTTCACTTTCGATAATAGTGATACTCGTAATAACGGATTTAAGTTGCGTGGCAGACGTTTCATTAATAATATCGCTTAAAACTTCTTTACGTTTAAAGTAATTGATAAATGGAATAATCTTCCCGCGCCCGTCGTGAACTCTACCAGCGTTAATGTGTTTAAGAACCGTCTTGACACATTTTAAAAATATTAACGTTGTTTAAAATAAAAAAAAACAATTAACAACAGGAGCTCTTGGGGTGGTGGTCGAGGATGAGTCTGTTGACGATTAATGCCAGCTTGTGACATGCCAGCGTGTGATGCCAGCAATAAAATTAAAAAAAAAAAAAATTAGACTAACACGAACGTAGATGTAGCTCGTAGCGTAAACTAACCCACTTTTTGTTTAACTTTACCTACTTTTTTTTTCTTATCCTCTCCTTACTTTGCATGTCTGTAACTCTTTTCTTGCATGTTTGTAGTTTGCATGGTATGACAGTGAGTTAAGACTGTGTTTGCATAGTTTGTAAGCGTCCTTATTTTACTTCTTTTCATCTTTCACCCCTCTCCTATTCTCTCCGACTATTTTTCTGACTTGTCGGCAGTGGCCGGCGGATGATGATGGTGAGTCTTTTTTCTCTTTTTCTGAATGAATGTTAACCCACGAGTGATAGGTGTTCTTAACTTAACTTAACCCCTTATTCTCTTCTCTTCTCTTGACCCCCTACTCTTTCCTTTCTCTCGGGCTAACCTTAGAGTGGATCTTAGGGTCTTTGTTAGCCTTAGATTCTGTAGATCTGTAGATCTTCATCTTCATCAAGTCCAGTTTTATGTGAAGCGGAGGTAAATGGACTTTCTTCGTGTCAACCAAGCTTTCATGTTGAATGTTTTTAGAACCAGGTGTCACGTTGACTCTGCGTGGCCATTCCTTTTTTATCCAGTGCTGAGCTCTTGCTCGGCTATCCCATTCACACAAAAAACATGGAAACTTCGTATAACCTGGCTGTTGACCTACCAACATACAAATCACTTTTAAGTCTCCACAAAGTACCCAACCGTGTTCTTTGTATTTAACCTTAGGTAGAATACGCTCAAGATTTTCGTACGTTTCCTTCAAGTGAACCGAATGAGCCACAGGAACGGATGCATACAAGTTACTGTTGTGAAGGAGGATGCCTTTTAGACTTCTTTTGGAGGAATCATTGGAAAGTCTCCACTCATTTGGGTCATAGACTGCAGCGCCTAGCTTAAGTATTATTTCCGAAACATTGTTGCAATATACCAGTGCATTTTCTTGAGAAAAATATTGGATGAATTCGTTTTCTCGATTTCTGTACTCGTAAAATGACGTCTCGGGAGAAGGCAAGTTCTTTGCCTGAAGTCTGGATCCCAAAATCTCTGAAGAATCCTTCGGGAGACACAAATCTTTTACCAAATCATTAAGTTCACTTTGTGTAAACAATTGGGGTTCAACAGATGTTTCGGTTTGAAAACAATCAAGATCATAGTTTCCATCGTCATCAGACACCGAATCAGATGAAGTTATATCAAGAGTATTTGGTTTAGTAGGTACAGGTGTACCAGGTCCATGAGCAACAGGTCTTATAAGAGACTGTAAGTTTGAATAAGAAATTTCCTTTTTATTTTTAATATTGTGGCCTTGCACGTTACATGAACAAATATAGCAGTCATTGCTGTGATTTATAGGCTCACGGCAGACCATTGGAATCCCAAAAGGTAAAGAATCCTTTTTACCTTTACTCCATAGTCTAAGTTGTTCAACATAAACACTGCAAACTTTATGTGGAGCCCATGATTTGTCTTGATCCCCACGTTTCATTCGGAAGTACGCATAGTATGCTTTCTTGACGAAGTCTGTAATATCTCGCCTTTGTTTTTTCACAGTAAATTTTCCACAAATATAACAGAAAATGTTTGAGCTATTTACACACGCTCTGGTTGCCATAGCGACAAATAAACAAATTTAAAAAGAGAAATATAGTCACCGCGCACCTTTGAATAATAAAGAACTATAACCTCGCACGCACTAGACAGACTGACTCATCTCGTGGCTTGTCAATCACTTATATACTAGCGGTGCGTTTCTCGAATATTCTGGAAGACGCTATGACGTCATTTCTGATCTGGAAGCATTTATGGGCAGTAGTTTTTAATCAAAATTTAATTGAGTCAATTTTAATGAAAATTACTTACATATGTAATATGAAATATGACATTTCGTGAAGAATCTGTACATGATGGCGAAAAATGAATATTATTTTCGGAATGAGCGTGCAAAAATTACTATATAAGTGCTAAAATATTTCGGACAACAAAATTGCAAAATTTAGTGAAGTATTTGAAAAAATCGTTTATAATAAACTTACTAAATTCTTAAGGAAATACGATATTTTAACTAAAACACATTTGGGTATAAAGGTGGATATATAACGGGAGATTCCATAAACATGCTATTAGAAAATGTGTATCTGAACTTACAGCAAAAAACACACCGACTTGATATTCCTCGATTTATCAAAAGTATTTGATACATTTTTGCATGAAATCTTCTTGAATAACCTTCACACCTATGGAATAAGTGGAAATATCATCAATTGGTTTAAATCATATATGTCAAATCGTCATGAATACATCAAATTAAAAGAAAATTTATCCAACAAGGCGATGCTAACTAGTGGGGTCCCACAAAGATCTATTCTTGTCCTATTACTATTTCTAAGCCACATCAACAATTTTCATCCTTCAACCAGATTAAGTTGCGTACCACACTTACTTCTTCCCATCACAACTCAGACTTTCTGATTAATGAAACAAATAGGCAATGATAAAATGTGTATAAATGGATGTGTGCTAATGAACCTTTATTAAACCTGACAAAATCATGAGGTTAAGTAATTGCCATTAATTTAGATGAGAAACTAAATTTCAAAAGTCATGTACAACATATCAAATCCAGAATACTAATATTTCTCTTCATATTACACTGCACAACACAATTTCTGTCCTTTGCACAAATTCTGCTGATTTATATGTATTTTGATGCGCTGATTACGAATGTTATTATTTTTTTCTCTAACACCCACCATTTTTCCAGAAAACTACGTTAATGTTTCACAAAAATTATCCAAATTATATCAAACACCTGCTAAGCAAAGGAACAGCCCTACGGCTATTCGTCATTATTGTGATACGTGTTGCTCACTGATTGGTTATTCGAAATGTTGTGTTCTGTGATTGATCTAAAGGTGGTCAGGTGATTTCACAGTGGCTGCCAAGTGGAAATTGTTATTTTCTTTCATTGTTTCAGGTGCTCTGTTGATGTTTGGTGTTAAGGTAGTTTTCTACTGGATCTACTGTGTTTATTAACTTCTTTTGTCGAAAACGTTCATTGCTTTCGCGTTTTAACTTCAATAATGTCTAGAAAATGTGTAACTAGTGCCATTTTATTTTGTTATGTGTGGTGAACTAACATTGAAATCCAAAAAACAAACATTTATCCTCTGGTTAAAAAGGCATATGAATTATATTTTGGATGCAAAGTTGGTGATCAGGACAGAAGCTGGGCTCCCCACATATGTTGCAATTCGTGTGCAAGGAGCTTAACATGGTTACAGGGTTAACGTCCATGAATGCCGTTTGCTGTCCTTATGGTCTGGAGAAAGCCAAAAGACCATGTTAGTGACTGCTACTTTTGTTTAACAAATATGCGAGGTTTCTCTTCGAAATCCAAACATGGAATACGATATCCAAACCTGCCATCAGCTATGCGACCAGTTCCTCACGATGAAACCCTGCCAGTTCAGTTCCTAAGCCACCAAAAGATTGGACTTTGGACGAGAAATATTGTCACACCGAAAATGAACTTGAACCACAAGCAGACAGTGAGCTGCAGATCAAGAATTTCTACCATCCACATCATCGTAACCTGACTTTATTACTCAGACAGAACTAAATAATCTCGTGAGAGATTTGAATCTTTCGAAAAATCAAGCTGAACTTTGAATATCTAGGCTGCAAGAGTGGAATCTTTTAGAAAAGTGCACCAACATAACTTCATGTAGAAAGCGTCAGAATGAGTTCATTACCTTTTTTTCTACAAGTGATGGTATTGTGTTCTGTAATGATGTAGACAATTTAATGATTTAATGGAGTCTTTGGGGCATCAACACAAGCTGGAGGAATGGGGTCTCTTCATTGATTCCTCCAGATTAAGTTCGAAGGCAGTGCTTCTACACAACGGAAATACTTATCCTTCTGTCCCAATTGCACATGCGGTCCACATAAAAGAAACATTTGAGAATATATGTATTTTACTTAGATCCATTAACTATAATAAATATAAGTGGAATATTTGCGGTGATTTAAAAGTTATAGGCCTTCTCCTTGGAATGCAGCAAGGGTACACAAAATATTGCTGCTTTTTATGCGAGTGGGACAGTCACGGAAGAGACTGCCATTTTGTTTGTAAAGATTGGCCTGCCAGGATGGGTTTTGTTCCAGGACAGACAAATATTTTCAATGAGCCTTTAGTAGATCCAAAAAATGTGTTATTGGCACCATTTCACATCAAACTAGGCTTGATGAAAAATTTTGTGAAAGCTGTGGACAAGCAGTGATGGGCAGTATCTAGATACATGTATCGCCGATACGTATCGATCGATACTTTTGTATCGGTATCGGTATCGCTTTAGCTACTTGACAAAAGTATCGATTTATCGGTATCGCTAAGGTCAATTTTCTTAAATGTATCGAAAAAAATCGATACTTCGATACATCGATACATTAATAAGAATTTTTAAATATTTAAATAGATGTTATAATATGACACTACTGAGTTATATTTATGAATATACATAAATAATAATATCATTAAATATTTATTTAATGACAGTACTACTCTACTGGTCACGTCACACAGTACGGCGCAACGTTTAAACATGTTTGTACTTGTTATTGAGATTAATTAACCATAATATAGAAACGCTCGTAGAAAATGAGAAATTCAAAGATTTATTCTGTGGTAAGTAGAGCCTAAATTTAACACGTGATTTGTTTTAAGAAACGACGCTAAGAAATTAGATAGAAACATTGAATATTAATGTATTTATGTATTCATTATAACAATTGTTCGAAATATTATGGTGCAAAAACTTTGAGTTTCTCATATGAGTCATATAATTATAAAGTTTGCAGTTGATTGGTAAAATAACTGCGAACATGTTTTCGTAAATACTTATTCCTTTAGTTATTACCGTATAATTATTTAAAGAAACATAAAGCTGTGATTCGAAAAACATCGTTTGGCTAGCTCATATAGACCATAAAATATGAATTATATGATTAAGAATAAGACAATACATACATACCAGGTTTTTCACTAATTTAATTATTTTTACAGGACTCTATCCATCTTTACAAGTTCCCTCACGACGTTCATTGAGCCGTCAAGTGTCTTCACTAGCTTTGTGCGTGCGCAAAAAAATAAAGGAAGAACTCTCTGCTCAACCGTACATATGCATGACTGCGGATATCTGGTCAACGAAACACCGCAGTTTTTTGGGAGTTACAGTACACTGGGTGAGTTTATCCTAAGACCAGAGTTATCAGAGTTATCTGTAGTTACAACTTGTAACTACAGATAAGCGTATACTAGTATACTTTCATTTCCGCATAATATTTATGAATCATGATACGCATCGTTAAATTTAACTATTTCACGAACACCATTTTGGGTATAGATATTTTTTCATTTCACAAGTCCACGTTTCCTATTTTTGAATGATAGAATAATTTGCATAAACATACTTCTTTTTTTCAGATAAATGATGCCACATTTGAGAGACGAGGTGCAACTTTGGGATGTGTACGATTTGCTGGAAGTCACAAATTCGACAAGATTGCAGAAAAGTTGGATGATATTCGGAGAGACTTTTCATTGTGTGAGAGCAAGATTGTTGCCACCGTTACTGATAACGGGTCGAACTTCGTGAAAGCATTCAAAGAATACGGCATTACTGTTCCGGAGACAAAAGAATATCTCGAGGATGAACTTCAAGAAGATGGAGAAGACGATTTGATTGGAGAACAGGATCCAAACGAAGAGGGATTCATACAGTCCTGTGTAGACATCGATACAGATTCTGAAGAAATCATTCTTTCAACACATTTGAGATGCTGCTCACACACACTCAGTCTAGTGTGCACCACCGATGCAAAATCTGCGCTGAAAGGACCTTATGCAAAAATACACCATACTGCCATGGGGAAGTGTTCAGCCCTTTGGAATTTCTGTGGCAAGCCTAAAACAGCCGAAATAATCCAGGAAACTCTAAAATGTCAGTTGACATTACCATGCGTCACAAGATGGAACTCCTTGTTCGACAGTTTATCAGTTCTGTTGAAGCATAAAAGTGTCCTAAATGAAACAATGAAACAACTAGGACTGCCAACATTTCGTGAAAATGAGCTTGATTTTCTCCAGGAATACCTAACCGTACTACAACTCATTGCAACAGCACTTGATCGGTTGCAGTCCGACAAAGAATGTTTTTACGGTTGCCTGCTTCCGACATTGTTAGCTGTAGAGAAGAAGCTAGAGCGTTTGAATTCGGAGGCATTGCGTCATTGTCAGCCACTTCTCAATGCAGTCACAGTAGGGTTCACTAAGCGGTTTGAAAAGTTTCTGTGCCTTGATGCGTCGCATGAGTGTAAAGCAGCAATACTGGCATCGTCTTCAAATCCACTGTTCAAGTTAAAGTGGATGACAATAAAAGGCAAATTTAATACTAACATTGTCAAAAAGAGGGTTCAAGAAATGTTGGTTAATGCTGCTAAGAGCCTCAGCGAGCAGACCCCCCAGCAACAACTAAGTGATGCTGCATCTGACGGAAGTGCAGATGATTTCTTCTGTTATGAGTCTGCTTCCACTAATGTCTCTGCAACCCAAGATTCCACTGAGATGGAAGTTTTACAGTATCTGGGTGACGGAAGTCATTCTCTCCAATCTCTGAGGCAGTACCCAGGAATTCTACGGGTCTTCCTGAAGTATAACACACCACTACCATCCTCTGCTCCTGTAGAACGGTTGTTTAGTTTGGCTGGTCACATTCACGCTCCAAAAAGGAATAGACTGTCTGACCAGATGTTTAGCCAGCTGGTATTTTTGAAGGGTAATAGTAATTACTTTTAATTGTTAGTGTAATATTTTCAGTCATTCATGACTCCTACAAAATTAAAACATACTTTCATTAAATAAAGCAATTGTTTTTATTTACATCTATAAAACCCATTAAAATGTCGTTGATTTTACTTACAGTGAGTACAAATTACTAGTATAAACAATAATATCTAATACCTACATATTAAATGAATAATTATAAAAATATACCGGCGATACATGTATCGGCGATGCATGTATCGGTATCGGTATCGCTTAAGACATCTAGAAAGTATCGGCGTATCGGTATCGCCTAAGACGTTCTTCATGTATCGATGTATCGGTATCGCTTTAGCGATTTTCATGTATCGATGCCCATCACTGTGGACAAGAACAGTGAGGCGTTTATTTATTTGAGGAATATATTGCCAAGGTTAAGCGAAGCTAAAATCAGAGAAGGAATTTTTGTTGACCCACAAATAAGGAAAGTTTTGAAGAATACTAATTTTGACAGCAAATTCAATGAGGTAGAAAAAGCAGCATATGGGTAGCCTTCAAATCGGTTTGTTCAAACTTCCTTCGTAAAGTCAAATCTGATGATTATGTTACGGTGATGTATGAGATGTTAAGGTTCTATAAATGTATGGGTTGTAATATATCCTTGAAGGTGCATTTCCTTGACTCTCATTTAGAGTTCTTTCCAACCAATTTGGGCGCTGTTAGCGACGAACATGGCAAGGCGAAAGATTTCATTAGGAGATAGCCATTATGGAAAAGCGGTTCCAGGGAAGGTGGAATTCCAGTATGTTGGCTGAATATTGCTGGTTTCTCATTAGGGAAACTCCCGAGAGTATGTACAAACGAAAAACCTCCGAAAAAAGATTTTAATTGTTCTGATCTTGTAATAATTATGTTCATGTACTGTATTTAATATATTCTAATCTGTATATAAGGCTTTTATTACGCGTCCCTTCAAAACGGTGGGTGATATAGATATTCTGACATCAGATTTGAACTCAGCACATCCAAATTTATAAAAATCATTTCGTTTCATTTAAAGGACAGAAAAGTAATTTTGTCGTGCAGTGTTACTTAAATTAAAAAAGACTTCCTCAAACGCACGCTTTGCCCTATATTATTCCTTCATCCATCCACATTTATTATGTTGCATTAGAACATGGTGTAGCTCCAAGAAATATATAAAACATCTTTTGGAAGTAATTCATAAAAGGTGTTTCCGAACTCTCTCGAATAATGTTGCTGTCAGTATGTTCAAAGTTATCAATAACTTCAACATATATCACCCATTCAAGGAGCAATTACCCATAATCAGATACACCATCGTTATAATACAAGACTGCCCAGTGATTTTATACATAAATGTTATAATGTTTCAGACCAACAAAGACCCTAGGATCCACTCATGGCTGGTCTACCTAACTGTGTTCGTAATTGTGTATTGTGCATGTCCTCCGTGGTGGGGGAGGGGACCTACAATTTTACGTGGGTTCCGAACCACAAAGAACATAAGAACATAAGAAATTTTTATAGTGGGTACACTAGGGGCCACTTCGGCCCATCGAGGTGGCTCCACTATGTAAAAACTGCCTGTACATTGGCAACAACCAATTTTTACAAAACTAAATAATTATCAATTTAAAACTAATTAATTATCAATTTAAAACTAAAGATAGAATCTCTGGATCCAGAGGATCAAGTCATAATAGACTACTATCCACAAATATGTTACACTCTATATCTATTTATAACTGACATGCAAATATATCAGATCCAAAGAATCCAGTCAATTTCATTACGGTATCCATCAATACCAGTACCTTGCCAACCAAAAATAAGTCACGGTACATATCAATTGAGGACCAAGTCACAATTTAGAACTATCTAATTCTAACTATACATTAGAAACTACGAAATGCCCTCTCTTTCAAAGGAGCAGATGTATGGAATGCAATTCCCCTGTATATTAGGTAGGCTTGATCACTAAATGTATTTTGTAAATCACTAAAAATGCACCTCATTAGCTCCTACTGATGTATACGTTAGTAGTATGACGGCAAAAGGTTAGAGTGTAATGCAATTGCAAATGTTGATCAATGTTGTAAAAGGGGGGAGGGGGAATGTTGCAAGCGGTTATGCAACAAGGGGGGAGGGGGCTATGCGACAAGCAGGGGAGGGGTTGTCCCCCAAGCCGCAATGAAGGGGAACTCCCCAAACCTCTTTGGGGAGGAGATGGGACTGCCTCACCCCCCAAAGGGGTATGCCTAACCTAAGAGATGGAGGAGGAGGAGAGAGAAGAAGACACCATCCAGCTTCCACGAGAGGTAGAAGCTCAGTGACTAATCATGGCAGCAACACTTGACTTAGAACTCCAAATCCGCCAGTTGGCGTAGAAGCCAATGCCTCCAATGATTACACTGGTCAACAACAATTTTTTTTCATGCTGAATCTAAATATGAAATCAGATTTTTTTCTATCAGGCTTAGTTTACTTGTGACACTATGTTCATTTTTTCCTCATTTAGCATGATCACCGGATAAAAAAATAATAACATATTATATATAATTAAGTATATAACAATATTATAATATAAAACATTATAAAAATAATAAATATAATAATATATTATATTAATTAATGTAACTATAATAAAATATATTAATACAGTGCTCAACTTCCAGTACCAAATCCTCCTGAACATGTAAGTTTAAGTGATGAGGAATCAAACGTAACTGTAGCATATCACGAGGAAAAAGATGAAGACATTTCTGATCCAACATTCCAGGCTACCTGTTCCTCCAATGAACCACATTTACTGTCACAAGGAGATCTAAATGACCTAGTTCGTGATTTGAAATTATCTAAGAAGCAGGCTGAACTTTTAGGTTCAAGATTAAAGGGTTGGAATCTACTGCAACGTGACACTAAAGTTTGTTTTTTCCGCAGCCGCCATGATGAATTCAAAGAATGGTTCTCCTATGAAGATGGACTTGTGTTTTGTAAAGATGTTAATTCAGTCATGGGGGCTCTTGGTCATGAACATAACGTGGATGAGTGGCGATTGTTTATTGACTCCTCAAAAGTCAGCTTGAAAGCAGTCCTTCTTCACAACGGAAATAAATTTCCTTCTGTACCTATTTCACATGCTGCAAACATGAAAGAGTCATACGACAACATGAAGTTGCTTTTAGAAAAGTTTCAGTATCAGAAATATAAGTGGAATATCTGTGGAGATCTGAAGGTCATTGCACTTTTGCTAGGGTTGCAGCTAGGTTACACCAAGTACTGTTGTTTTTTATGTGAGTGGGACAGTAGGGACAAGCAAAACCACTACGTTAAGAAGGATTGGTCAAAACGCACCTCACTTGTTCCAGGCAAGAAAAATGTTGTGAATAGTTCACTTGTTGACCCTGAGAAAGTGTACCTTCCTCCTTTGCATATCAAGCTTGGACTTATGAAAAACTTTGTTAAAGCGATGGATAAAGCGCAAACAGGATTCACATACTTGAGAAATAAGTTTCCCCGGATCAGTGATGCCAAGATTAAAGAAGGCATTTTTGTAGGCCCTCAGATCAGAGAATTGTTAAGAGATGAGAGATTTGAAGGAGAGTTGAATGAAGTTGAGAAAGCTGCGTGGCAGAGTTTCAAAAGTGTCTGCACAAATTTTTTGGGAAATCACAAGGCCGAAAACTATCCTGAAATAGTAGGAGATCTTCTTAAGTCTTACCAAGCAATGGGGTGCAATATGTCATTAAAGGTTCATTTCTTGGACTCTCACTTGGACTTTTTTCCGGAAAACCTGGGTGCGGTAAGCGACGAACATGGTGAGCGTTTTCATCAGGATATTTCTGCCATGGAAAACCGTTACCAAGGCAAATGGAGCCCCAGTATGCTGGCTGACTATTGCTGGACTCTTAAGAGAGACATGCCTGAGGCAAAGCACAGCAGAAAATCAAAACAAGCTACTTTTTAAACTACAGGTATGTCTTTTCGATCATATTTTAATAAGTGTGTAACTATATGGGTTTTTAAAAATTAAATTGCATGTCACACAAAAACCAGACCTGATAGAGAAATTTTACAAACTTATTTGGATTCAGCACAGAAAATACTATAAGAATAAGGTATTTTCATTCTTGGGACACGAAAAATTTTTTTTTTGTTGCCCTATCAGCCAGTTGGCACAGTGTATACAATGCTTGAACAGCCAAGATGCGCACACAAACGCACATAGATCCCATATTACACGCACAACTATATATGCGCTCATAGGCCGCCAGCGTCCTCCATCATTAACCGTTTACACACAACGTTTGAACCCCAAAAATGCGCACACAAACGCACATAGATCCCCTATTATTGCACACACACATATCTATATATACTAATTGTTTATTTATAGATGAGTTTCCAGAGAGAGAGAGAGAGAGCGGAGTCTATTTACTTTTGTCATTCATCTCTTATATAAAATGTCTTCAAAACAGCATTTCTTTTTATTCCAAGAAAGGCAAAAAATACCCGAATTATTCATTCCGTCGAAGGTCAAGCTTTTCACCCCACCCCAGCATCTTAACCACTAGGTCACCCAGAGTACCCATTTTATCTACCAACCAATTGTGCGGAAGCTGGGTGTGCTATGCATCTAATAATAAAAGAAATACACAGGGCTCGTTACACTGCCCATTTCAACTAAGCTCACCGAAAGCGTCTATTTACCTATGCCATTCAATTCTATATACCTTCTATATTTTTATGAGAGAGAGAGAGAGAGAGAGAGAGAGAGAGAGAGAGAGAGAGAGAGAGGGGCTGCCTATTTACTTTTGTCAATCATCTCTTATATTAGAAGCGGTTCTCGTTTTCGTACAATTTTTTCATCCATCTTAATATTCATTTTTATTTATTTGAGAAAGCTATATATTAAATTTCCCATATGAAAACAGATTTAATAATACGCAATAGATATACTAAAAGTAAAAACGTATATTAAATTTGGAAAATTATTCTCACAGAATAACATTCAGCAATCCTTTCTATATACTTTTATATTATTTTTATAAAGAAAATCCCGCTAATTCAAAGTTAATTAACTGTTAATTTTATGGAAAACAAAGTAAAATACATTTACATTAAGTTGTCTTCGCATCCACGATACTTTACCCTTCCAGCAATTATTAAAAATTAATAAAAAATCTTAAAACGCATATCTTAAGCTTGTTCACGGAATTTTATTTCTAATCCCCCATAAACTTTAAACCGCTGCGATCTGCCACGATTTCCAAATTGATCTTCCAATGATGCTAAATCCCTCATATATATACACTCCACAGGTAAGGTAATAAAACAGATCACGCAGACGTTATCTCGACACCGTAAACTTTGTGGGGTGTTGTGACGGCAATTTTGGCGTGCCGAAATCTTTTACGAAATTAAGAGCAGAAATTTTAGTTTTAAGGTTTTTTGTTTAGATCGCCAAAGCAAGGTGGTTTGGGTTATGACCTATTAATAAATAAATAAATGAAAATGTTTCAGATTGTTTAACGTTCGTTCGATTTTTATTTTTGTGTTCTCACGAGAAGGGTATAAACCAAAACAGCCTTGTAGCCGAGATTTACGGCCGAGGTCAGTCCGAGGCCCTAAACCCCAAGGGAAGAGGAAACAAGCTAGGGGGGGGGGGTTCAAATGTAAAATGCTTTGTTTCGCTTCGCTTCGGGGTGCGACTTTTGTGAGACAGAATCCACTTGTTAAATTGGACCATGACGTTGGTCATAAAATTGGGAAATCAAGTGGCTTCGAAGAAATAACTATTTAAATTAATTTCTACGAAAAGGAAGAGTTTATACTTGGGAGGGAGGTCAATATCCAATCAAGGGACAATGATTCGGGGAACACCCAGTAAAGGCGCCTTCTTTCCTTATGTATGGAGGAGAACCTTCGTAGGGACGACCTTATGTATTGAAATTGTTTTGATAGATCATTTAGAATAGAGTAAGGCGGAGCCCTTGAAATGTTAAGGTGTATTTTAGAATTTTAAGTCAGTTGTATGTTCAAGTCCTCGACCGTTAACAGTGGCTTAAATAACCTTAAAACTTGTGGTGTAATAGAAAATTTCTAAGTTGAATTAGAACTGTCTCACGATTGTACTTAAAATTTGAATTGCCTTCGTTCACGCGAACTGGTGTATAAGAACTTATTGTTAACGACCGGAAAAGAGAACTTAGTTAGAAGATCTTAATTAATGTTAGCCAACAGACCAAGAATTTTGTGAATTTTCAATTAATTTAATTTGGTTCAAATTAAATATTAAACTGTAAGTTTGTGACCTATTGTGCATGACCCGTCAATTATTTTGTGAAGGAATCTAATTTATTTGGCGGACTTTTTTTTTTGTTTTGTTCTGGAAATAAATCTGCAGGACTCGCGCAGAACTGTCGAAAGTATCTTTCCAAAATTTTTGTAAGTAAACCACTTTTCCAACCTTTTATTAGATTACGAAATTTGGATTTAGTGCTGTTGTTTTTTGTTACACGCAAATAAAAAAAACCTCTGGATAAAGGATTTTTTTTTAGACTTAAATATTTGTAAACATTTTCTGTAAATGAACAATTTGATTTTTTTCTTTTTAACAAAATTTGTAATCATACATCAGCTTATTTCTTTGAATGTATATACTAATTGAAGTGAAATTGAATAAACTTTATAAGAGGGAGTGTGTCGTTTCTATGTTACCTTGCAATAGGCATCTCTTGTAAGCTGAGGGTAAATTAACGTTGAAAGTCTAAAATCCAAAGAGGGCTTCAAGTAAGCTGAGGGAAATTACGTGTATAAAATTAAAGGGCCATCCGAGTGGATAGGCAAAGTCATCCTGAACTAATCAAACACGCGCGTAAGAAATAAGTGCAATTGAAAAGGTTGCGCACTACATAAATTAAAGGGTTGCACACGACATAAATGGTGTCAATGAAGTGAAATCGGAAAAGGATGTGCGCCACATAAATTAAGGGGTTGCGCACTACATAAATGGTGTCACAGAAGTGGGATCCTATTGCAAGGTGCAAGGTATTGGTAGCAAGAGTGTGACTTTTTGTTAAAATAAATTTGCGTGACAGAGTAAAGCACGAACCTAGAAAATATTGAGAACAGTGATTCGTTAAAATAAACTTTGGTACAGAATAAAGCACTAACGTAAAAATATTGTGAACAGTGAAAAGTGTCGCTAACAGCGGTAACGGTTTTAAAATAAAAATAAATAAACAAATAAGCTTCGCGATATCGGTAAAGAGCGTAAATATAACGAACGAAGAAGACAGTACAAGTGACATGAGTGATTTCGAACCAATGAACTTAAAGAAGATGAGTACAGAAAGTTTACAAAATTTAAAAAGGATAAATTTTTCCAACATTAATCGGTTACTAAATGAATGCACGGAATTAGAGGAAGAAATAAACCGAAGAGGGTCAAAACCGTAAGACCTTGCAATGACTACTCCGCAGTTGGAGTAGTGGGACAACCGCAGGTCGGGGATTCGTACCAGGAGAATCTCTCTAGTTCCTCCCGTTACAGAAGAACAACTTTCGACGCAGGAAAGGGTTGGATGGAGACCAGGTTCATCAGGAGAACAACACCCTTCATTTTATATCCCGAATTTCCCACAAGCAGTAAGGGGTCCTGAGCAAACGACTTTTGGACACACTGGAAAGAAGTTCGCCGACGTTTATGGGCGAACGGGCACAAGAGAACCCAGGAACCAGCCCAAATGCCGCCAGGAGGGAAAAAGGTGAGACACTCAACATATTTGTCACAAGATTATTAAGTTCAGGTAATGCCTTGGTTCAGGCTAATCCTATAAGGAGACATATTAAAAATGGCATACTTAAGGACGCGTTGAAGTCCGTTATGCCGGAGTATGTTTGTAATTTCATTACAGGAACATCCTTTCGGGAATATTGGATGGAATCAATAAAGTTTTTGGTAAAAAACCCAAGCTTAGGACTAAGAGATGATATCTTAAGAGAAGAAACGCCACAAGACAGAAGCCGAAGACTGCAGAAACTGCAAAATCTTCCCACATCCTGGAACTACAACTCCCAACATCCAGCAGAAAGAATAGCCACTGCCACGAAGGAGGACAACATCAAGGATGTGGAGGTGAACGTCGGAGACAAGTCTATCAAGAGAGGAGAGCCCAGAAGGAAATGTGACACTGGTCACAGGAGGAATAACACAACTCAAGAATGTTACTACAACCCAATGAGAAATGTTTCTGAGGATGTCATTAGACGAAAGCGCTTGAGCACCATTCTGTGTTTCCTTTCCTTCGTGGTTCTATTCATCATAAATATTTTTCACATGTTACTTTCGTGAAATAATTTTCATATATATATATATACACACATGGATGTATTTGTTAACAACCGGGCTCGTTACCTAGTGCTAGCAGATGATGCGTAGCACATCCAGCTAATCTTACTTTTGAGCCCTGTCCTGTCAGGATATCTGCTTTGTGATTATACTGTAATTTGGCCGGGCGCCCTACTCGGCATTTTCTCTTATTGTAACCCTTTAATTAAACTTTAATTTAATTTAACTTTAATTAAAAAAGATTCAGTATGGACTAATCATGTTAATTTCTCCTTAAAGGACCAATGCGAAACTTGATCGTGTTATAGCTACTTTTCGCGACAGCTTTGATGAAAGACAAATAAATGAAGGCGATTTGGAGGCTTTACCGCGTAGCCAACACAGTGACCTGAATATCAGGTCGAGGTACTGGCTCACATCCGGTCCAACGAATGCCAGGTCATCGAGGAACTAATGTAAGTTTTTTGTGGTTAAGAACAAAACATTGTATTTTCATTCAATTTATTAAATGGTAGAAAGCCTAACATTAATGGGGACATTTTACAGTTACAATTATATACACACACACACACACACGTAAAACTTCACACAATATAGTTACAATTATATACACACACGTAAAACTTTAAACAATACATCGAGTGCGCACAAATAGGAACCTTTTTTATCTCTCTGCACAACAATTCATCATTCATCTCAGTGTCACACAAATCGAATAATATTTAAAAAATTTATAAATACCCTCCCGCGTGACATTTGCCGGAGAAATAAAAGACAGTACATGCCGCAAGTACTACTAAAATATCCTTGGAAACGGTAAAGATTCCAGACAATTTCGGGGACATATAGCTGTTCGATAAATTGTACAACCACAGGGTCACTTCAGGCCTGAGTGCCGAGTGTATCAAAATAGTACATTCTTTCCCTATTTTTAAAATAGATTGCAAACCAATGAATCCCTTCACCCGCTACAATGTCGGTATTGACGAAAAGACTACACCAATCTCTCGTAGTTGGCAATTTCAATGCTTCATTCTTCGCAAACATACCGATAAATTTGGAGCGTGTGACTCGGTCACTCTTCATTACTTCTCTGGAGTATATTCGCGTCCATTTTAAAAGTCTGTGACAACGTTCCTGAAGCGGTCGAGCTCTATTAGAGCTTGTGATTCGAGATATACTAGTACACTAATAGGCGCGTATATAGGGTCAGCGAATTCCAATCTGACTGAGATGTTCCCACTTTGTTGTGGACTTAAGTGTGTATTTACACTAGCAGATAAGTCGGGGGTAATATTAAATGGGTAAAGGTTAAAATGATCGAAAATTCTTTCTGCGTTACGCCAATCCCAAGCTCGTCACAGCCACCGGCAATATGGGCCAGACTGCTATAAGCTCTCGCGCAGAGCAGGAACACAGCGTCTGATGAGTACAATAGTCCGTAACTATAGTCCCGCCCTATGCAACGCCATTTACGTATAGAGTTATTTTTTAAAGCCGAAATTCTCGAATTTAAAGGCACTCTTTTTATATTTTCCAATCGTCGAAGCGTGATCCTGCATTCCAATTAATATCCTTTTAGATAGAACTCCCATGGCCACGTTTTCTAGCTGCTTCGAGGCCAACCCTGCTGGCACCGTGTATAGTTTGATCTGTACTCTGTTAATTTGGTATTTTACTGTTGCTTGTATTAAATTTTTTTCAATTTCCACATATTTCGGCGAACTTAATTTCACTCGCCGTACGCGCAGATATGTTTCCATGATTTGAATCACAACGGGTTTTGCGCCCTCTTCTTGATCAGGTCCCAGATTTATGCAGATTTCTGGATTCGTGCGATTGAGTTTTAGCTTCATATCCACCCCATTCATAAGCAGTTTCTCCTGGGACGTGAAGTCTGAATGCAGACGGCCAAAACACTCGTATATCTTCTCTTTTTAGAATCTTTAAATTTATCCTTTATACTACTTTCGTCTTTAGTCTGATAATAGCCCTCGGCAATTAAAAAGGTATCCTTCGCTTTTTTTGTAAAGTTGAGGACATTTTCCAGATAGGCTCGTAGGTGATAATAACCCATTCCTTCTGAGATGTTGACCTGGTTTAAATACACCTCACACTGACTGAATATGGAATGATGAAAGTTGGTTTCAGGGGATGCAGAATAATTACACAGGTCAACAAAAAAAATTTTTTGTTTCGTTGCCAAGGAAATTCGTACGAATTTAGGGTATTTTGGGGTTGCTGAATTCCAAAATGAAAGTAGTTTTTCCGATTTGGCTCTAGTTCTTGAGATAATGAATACCCTCAATTAATAGGAAACGTAACCATAACGCGTGCATATGGGAAACTACCGGAACATTCTAGATGGTGAGACACGCGAATATTCTTAGTGTTTACTCCGCGATCATTCTAGAATATTCCCCCTCCGTATATAAGTCATCGGCCACCCAACCAGTAGTCAGTTGACAGTGTGGTTAATGTGAAAGGTTTCAATCGATACAAGAAACTCAAGTAGGATTATCCCAATTTGGAATCAGCAAGGCGACCTGTGTCACACAGCGAAGACGTTCCCATACCAGTGTTTACCACACTGCCCGACCTTCCGTTGTCAGAATTTGAAGAAATTCAGGACTTAGGTGGTAGTAGTGGAAGTGACTATGAAGGAAGCATTTCAACACCTCAGCAGTTCAACCAAGACGAACTCAATGATCTGATACGGGACCTCAGTCTGTCAAAGTCTGCTTCAAATACATTTGTAGATCGTTCCCTGGACTAAGTTTGGAAAAACTAAAAGCTGGAATCTTTGATGGCCCTCAAATCCGTACACTTATCAAGGATTCTAATTTCACAAAATTTATGAATGGTGTTGAAGCTTCTGCCTGGTGCAGTTATGTCTCAGTTGTCAAGAACTTCTTGGGTAACCACAAAGCAGACAATTATGAAGAACTGGTGCAAAACATGCTCACAAACTTTGAAAAGTTGGGTACTAATATGAGCATAAAGGTACACTTTCTCCATAGCCATTTACACAGATTTCCGGATAATCTTGGTGATTTTAGCAAGGAACAAGGGGAGAGGATTCATCAAGATATCAAGATGATGGAGGAAAGGTATCAAGGCAGATGGGACAGACACATGATGGCAGACTATTGCTGGAACCTCCAACGTGATTGTCCTGATAACCCACATAAAAGAGAATCGTACAGAGATTTACTATACATTAATTGTAATTATGCGAATCAGCTTACTGTGTTTATCTGTTATTATACCGAATAAAATGCCATTATGTATTTCATGTGTTTACTTTTGTATGATTTGAGACAATTTCAATGCGATTTGTAAGTAGGCTCCGCCTGAACATTAAATTTTTTGCATTTTTACGTGTTTCAATGGGGTACCAATTATCTCATAAATTAGAGCCAATCTAGCAAAACCGATGTCATATTCGGAATCAGCACCACAAAGTTACCCCAAATTCACTCTAATATGATTGGCAATAAAATGAGTGTTGACCAGTGTTATCATCGCAGTCCGTTCCATCTGAATGGGCTATACGTAATTTAGTGTACATGTGCATGCAGCTCGGATCAAAAAAGTATGGTCCTGAGTTGGGTATCACGAATTCTATAAGGGCACTCGGTGAACTAATTGTGTTTAATGGGTAAATTGTAATAAAGTCGTTATGATCAATAGAAACTTGTGTAAGGAGCATATCAAAGAGGGACAGTTCCGATTTACAACATTGTGAGCTACACGGATGGATGAAGCGCGCCATGACGAGTCAGAAATAGTGCCACCTCTCTCAACAAGTAGTAATCAGCCTATAATTCGTGAGAGCAGTGTCCTCAGCTTATATCGGTTAAAAATATGATTAGCCATAGGCTTCATACGCTTAGAACACTTCTTTTTTGATGTCCTTTTACATTTAGCGCCACGTGTTGGTAACCATACTTCGTGACAGCCCTCTTCTTCTTCTTCCCGCCACCACGCATTTTTCTCTTTGCATCTTTGATGATTTTGTCCAAGGTACGTTTTAAATGTTTTTTAAAGCTTCTTTAGGCTTAGTTCCTCCCATTATATCTTCTACCGTGTTAAAACCTGATTGTAACGCCTTCCTCCCGAGGTATCTAGCGCCCCCTTTTCAACATTTGGACAGCCGTGCGTAGTATGGTTGAAAAAATGGATCGAAGCCCACTCCCACACTGATATTTCACCCCTCGAAAAAGTGTGAAAGTTTTTCGAGTCATTATATTTGAATGCAACGAAAGTGCAGCTTCACTGTTAAGTCCCATCAATGAAAGGGAAATGTTTCCCTCAATCGTTCTTATATATATTGAGATATTGGTTAATAGATTAGTCGCAACATTCACATAATGGGGCTTGTGATATGTAATGCTCAAACTCTTCCCTCTATGGTTGGGAATGTGTGCAATGCGAAGGCAGGCGCGCCTGGGTGTCCCCAGCAAATTGATGCTCCACGATATTGCTGTAAATATATCAGGTCATCCCATAAGTAATGTCGTTTTTCAGATCGGAATTTGAAGGACAAAAAAAAACTCAACTGAATCTTTTTAATCTAGTATATATTTTCCATCGGAATTAATGAAACTCTGCCAACGTCCTACAAGCTTTTGAAAGCCATGTTTATAAAATTCAGGCGGTTTTGAGGCCAAAAAAGTAAAAAGACTGGTGTGCAGTAGGGCGTAGTGAAAAACTCATTTTTCGAATTTTCAAATTGGCTAGTGTGGAAAATGTGTGGAGTAGTGAGGAAATAAGCTGGTATAAATTTAAAATCATAACATTAATATCTTCAGGTGCCACAATGACCTTCAATATTGAAAAAAATTGAAAAAAGCAGATTTTAACCAATAATTACAGAAGAGTCCACGATGCACAATAGACAAGAATTTATTCACACTTGTATAAAAATAGCTCAGTCAACCTTTAAAAAAAGTTTCTATTCTCTAAAAACAGTTTTCTATAGTCAGCTCACTCAGCTGTCACGTGAGTACCACGGTTCAGTGTAGCTGTCGCTCTCGTAGCAGGTGGGTGTTCTGTTGTTGGCGTTACTCAGATAGTCTAAACTATATTTCTTATATATTTTACATTTCTGTATTGTGTTGCCCTAAGTTTGCCATGTACTATTAACTGAAATTAACGTATAATTGATATTAGCTCTTTCTTTTTCAGATTTGTATACTTTCAAAATGTCTCGAGTTTGTGCAAAATCAACCAGGGCCTCAACTGAGTGCCCCATGTTTGGTATGGGGGAAGATTTGTGGCACAGGAATCTTCCTACATACGAAGGGGTTTTTAAATATTACTTGTTTGTAAGAAACGATTTGAAACAGAATACTAATAAAGAGCCTTCAATATCTCAAATATTAGAACAAGTTGTTGATAAATTGAAAACAATTTGGGAAAGTGCTTCCGTCCCAATTCTGTCAGACAGGCGAATTGAAACAATGTTCAGAAGCTACCACGAAAAGTATCGTGTCATTATGAAGCCATACCAAAGCAGAAAAAATTCTGAAGCTTACAAAGCAAAGATTGATATGTTCAAAAAAGAAGCACACACGAAACTTTTTGACATTGCAGCGTGCAAGTGCAAAGTACTAACACAATGTTCTTGTCCCAAAGAAAAACGGTTCCAAAGGAAGAAGTGACGTTCCTCTTAGATCAAAGGAGTGAAAGAAAACTGTTTATTGATAGAGTAGATATACACTCTCAAAGAAAAAAGCATCTACGTTGCTAAGAAAGCAAAAAGAAGCTGTGAGGCTCACCAAAGAATCTTCACAGGAGAAATTGCAGGATACAAATGTTGAATTATCATCATCGACATCAAATAGTGAAAGTGAATTTGGCGAAATATCAGACGATACATTTCCAGAGCCAGTTAGCTCGAAGAAAAAGCTCGAACAACCTGAAGAACAATTATTCAAGAAAAGGAAAACTACAAATCTACCTTCAGTGGCTACTGCTTGTGACAGGACTGCAGTTTCAGATCGAGCTGCAGCATTCATTGTTAGTGCAGTATTGCAAGATATTGGAGAAGTTTCTATTGACAATACATCTGAAGTAGTGGATAGGAGTAAAATCAGAAGAGAAAGACAAAAGAAGAGATCAGAAATTATGAAAGATCAAAATCAGGTCCCAATCAGAGGAATCTATTTTGATGGTCGAAAAGATTCTACACTCTTCCAAGAAAAAAAAAGAGTCCAAAGTATATCAGAAGAAGGTAACAGAAGAACATATCACTTTAGTGAGAGAACCTGGTTCAGATTATTTGGGCCATTATTCTGTGAATTCTGGATCAGCTGAAGAAATATGTAAAGGAATGTTTGAGTATATTGAAATAATGACATGAACCTGGAAAACCTTGTTGCCATTGGATGCGATGGTGCAGCAGTCAACACTGGAGAAAAGGGAGGCGTTATAAGGCTTATAGAATTGAAGCTGAAGAAGCCAGTTCAACATTTAGTGTGCCAGCTCCATGCCAATGAATTGCCATTACGCCATTTAGTTGCAAAGCTGGATGGAAAAACATCTGGGCCCCGCGGATTCACCGGTCCTATTGGCAGGGAATTAGAGAACTGTGAGAGTCTTCCTATTGTCGAGTTTGAAGGATTGATGCTGAGGAACCAACTGTAGACTGTGAAGATCTTAGCACCGACCAAAAATATCTAATTGATATTCATCAGGCCATAACAAAGGGATATTGCTCTCCAGATCTTGCTCATCGTAGTCCAGGCAAAATGGCACATTCACGATGGCTGACTACAGCAAATCGTTTGCTTCGTCTATACGTTTCAACTGTAAGTCCATCTGAGAACCTCATGAACATTGCTTCTTTTATAATGAAGGTCTACATCCCAATGTGGTTTTCTATTAAGCAAAGTACGTCTTTTGTCAATGGCTCAAAACATGTTTTCAAAACTATTGAACGAACAAGAACACTGAATGACGAAGTAAAGGATATTGTAAACCCTGTCATACAAAGAAATGCATTTTTTGCAAATCCAGAAAATATTCTAGCATCAATGATTCATGATGACAGCAGCGCCATAAGAGAATTAGCGTGGAGGCGAATAAAGAAAGCAAGGCAAACAAACAAGGAAAAGTTGTGAGGCGTTTCACAGTACCTGTTATTCAATTTGAAGCTACTGATTATACTGATTTAATTAATTGGCAAAAATGCATTGTCACTGAACCACCTGTGACAAGACACCTGACCGAAAATGAGATTGAAGAATTCATAGAAAACAAGAGTACCCCTCCATTCGAGAAATTCCCTTGTCATACACAAGTAGTAGAAAGAATGGTAAAATTAGTGACTGAAGCATCATCAAAAGTATTTGGATTGAACGCGCGAGATGGCTTCATAAGATCAACACTTCAGTCACGTAAAAAAATGCCATCATTCGAAAGTAAAGCTGAATATAAAGTTTAAATAAAACGTTAATAGAAAAAAACATGCGCAAGGATGGGTGGTTGGGAGGGCATGGGTGGAGCTCGACACGCAGCCACCTCCTCGTGGTGAGTTCTGGATTATTTAGATCATTAATCAAAAGAACATTGATCTAAATAAACTAACAGCTGCGTAATTCAGTAACTATTTTGGTAATTGGAACACTTAATATATAATAATAACAAGTAAGTTTCAGTTATTGTACTAATGCAGAATATAAGAAAATCATTATATTTCACTTTTTTCGACGGCTTTGTGGCACCTGAAGATATGATATAATTTCGCAGGACTAATATTTATGCACAGTCATTATCTATAGCACCCACATATTTTCCGCACTAGCCGTATTTGAATTTCGAAAAAAAGTTTAAAAACCTCATTTTCGATCCGCCCTAGTGTGCAGGTCATCTAAAGAAGTTATACTGTTTCTCGTTAAGATAGTTTTGCAGACTCCTGAAGAGATGATAATCTGAAGGCGCATGGTCTGGAGAATATGGAGGATGTGGAAGTTTTTCCCACCCAAGCTTCTCAATTTTTGCAGAAGTGATCCGAGCGGTATGAGGACGTGCGTTGTCGTGGTGAAACACGATTCCTTTCTGATTAACCAAAGAAGGTCTCTTTTCTTTTAGTGCAGTGTTCAATCGATCCAGTTGTTGACAGTAGACTTGAGCGGTGATTGTTTGGTTGTGCGGTAAGGTTTCAAAGTGTATTACACCACTTTTTTCCCACCAAACACTGAGCAACACCTTCCGAGGGTGAAGATTTGGTTTTGGCTGTGGTGTCGCTGGTTCTCCGGCACAAACCCACTGTCGACGGCGCTTAACATTCTGGTACAGTATCCACTTTTCATCACCAGTCACTAAACGGTGTAAAAACGGATCTTGGAGTTCACTGGAATGAAGAGCTGTGCTAATGTTTACCCGCACCCTCAGATTGTCGACCAACAATTTATGTGGCACCCATTTTCCTAACTTACGCACTTTCCCGAGTTGTTGCAAATGTCGATGGATGGTGGACGGGGATGAATTTAGTTTCTGGGCCAATTCTTCGACAGTTGTTGAACAGTCTTCTTCAAGTGCGGCTAACAGCAGGTCATCATCAAACTCAGCAGGGCGTCCAGAGAGTGCTGCATCTGTCAAACGGCAGTCACCATTCCTAAACTTTTGAAACCATCTTTGACATTTCCTCACATACAGAATATCGTTGCCATAAACGTCCTGAATGTTTCGCGTTGCTTCAGCAGCACTATTCCCTTTTGTGAACTCGTAAAGCATTATATGCCTGATATGCTCTTCTGATACCGCCATGTTTATGAGGGGTTCACATAAAGCAAAACGCACGTCTTCACTGGTCAAGGTCTGTAAAGTATGTAGCGAAACACAATAGATCTCTTAGATATAACCTTCGGAAAATTTATGCTTAAACCGAGTACAACTAATTTGAACTTAATCTATCGTAAAAAACAACATTACTTATGGGATGACCTGATAGCACATGTCTGGGGATGGGTAGATTTCACCCATCTTCTCCAACTTCAACTGATACATTAAGCTGGACAAGTCATGTTGTGCCTCGTGAAAGGTAACTCTTTCGAGGGCTGCACCATATCGACCCTCGGACACAATTGTGAACAGCTCTTTGTCTTTAATATTTCTACTAAGCTTTGATTTTAGCTTCAACGGACGTGCAGGCGTGTCTATTTTTACGACTTCCAAAAGTAAATCGTTTGTCAGGTACGACTTTTCAAGACTCTTGTTAAAACCCATCACAATGTCCGTGGCTGTCATAATGACCGATACCTAGTGTTACATTTGCACTATAGTACTGTACCTCACTGAACAGGACTGATCGCATAGTGTTATCCAAGGTTATGCCTAATTTTTCACACTCATCATATTCAAGAGTTAAAAATTTGGTGGCTAGCTGGAATTCACAAACACCAACTTCGTACGAATCAGGTTCCAACTCAATGGGCCCATGGAGTTCTGTTACAAAGTTGACCAGGGTGTTGTTAGGATGTAAAGACGGAGAAGAAGAGGACGGGAATGTGACACAGAAGTGGTTAGGCGCCATGTTGCACACTACTTAAGCTTCATTATTGCAGCAGCTTTTATAAAGGTGTTCAAGCTATCTGGGTACCCTAGCCATTTCAATAGGTGCATTTTTCTCTTTCCTGAACCTTTGATGCCTAAAATTTTGTCAATTTTAATCACATTTTTTTCCTAAATTAAAAGACACTTTCTGCAACTCCTCTCGGTAAAAGCCTCCTGCGATTTCCTCCCCATTAAAATCTTCAATACATTATTATCTTGCCTTTAGGTCTCATAGCAGTAACTTCAAAAATCTCACGTGTCCATCCTTGCTCAAATCCCTTCGCGAATTTATTTCCCGAACGTGAAACCTTACATAATCATTGATTTTGAAATGTGTAGAGTGTGGTGGTTGTGCTCCATCTCTTCTCACCTTTGGAGGCGTACATCTTTCTAAAACTTCTTCAGGTGTTGTGCCAATCGTACGGTGGTGAGAATGGTTGTATGACGAGGCCAATGATCTCAGAACGTTTATATATCTGTATGTGTTTTTATGGGTAAAATAGCGATGCATGCGTTCCTTTATGGTACGTTGAACTCTTTCAGCTAAAGAGTCATTATGTATAGAATTTCTAGTGTAGTAACTGATATTAAACTCTGTCAGTATGTTCTGAAAATCTCAGCCTATGAATTCTTTCCCCATATCCGTAAAAAATAGCCAGGAACCCTGTTTTCTTTCAACATCAGCGTTTTGGTGGCTTTAGCACTGTTTCAGGCGATTAATTTTACAGAGGAATTAGCCACAGATATCTAGAGAATACATCTAATATGAATAGGATGTAGCGGTAGCCATCATTATACACTGAATATCTTTGCATGTCTGTTAAATCCCCTTGCCAAATAGAGTCAATCGAATCCGCTGTTGTCTTGGCCGTTTTAAACCTTTTTCTAACCGCCTTATTAAGTGTATAAGCACCCTGCTCCCGCAAAATCCTCTCAACATCTTTTTCCATACTCCATCATTGTAAACACCTCTGTACAGTCTATTAACACCGCCATAGGAGGCGAGGTTAGAAATATCATAATAGCTTTTTCTTAATATGTTAGCCATTTGCGTATTTTAGAGACACGTGGATAAGGTTGGCCGTTTAGTCTTTTCTTTCTCCTCTTCAAAGATGCTACTGCTGGGGGTGTTCGCGTACTCAGTTGTGACACATGCGAGACTTGCTCCAAGTCTATTAACATATTCAGATTTCCTATCAATGTTTTGGGGACATTTATTTGTTGTAGCCTTGCTTTAATATGCTTCCATCTTGTTGGTGAGAGCCTGTTCCACTTTCTTACGAGATCATTGAAAATGTCGTCGATATTGGATCCCTGTAACAAGATCCTTTTCTCATCAGGTGACTTTACACTGTTTAATAGGGTTAACAATTCGCTTTCCATTCTTTTAAGCTTGCTTTAATGGGGTTCTAGAACCGTGTCTGGATTCTTTGAATTTTGCAGTGAAGCATACACCTCGTGCGGAATCATTACCATTACCACTTTCTTCATTATATTAATGTAGTCAGTAAAAGTCCCAAAATTGAGAATAAAATGGGGAGGAATGATCCCCGTCTTTGTACAATAATTCGTTTTTCTTCCCCACAGTTTGACTTTCACGAGTGAGCACACGTATTATGTTCTTCTAACGACGTAGGCGATTCTTCTGAGTGGGTTTCATTGGCACATTACATTTTATAACATTAAGACAGATTTCACAGACGCATTTTAAAAAGCCGGAGTCGATATTTTTAAGAAACATCTGTTGCAATGCCCGGGGCCATCGTTGATAGATTTTTATTAATTCACGATATTTCTTCAGCCTATTTATCATTCTGGAATATACACCGTTTCAGGCTCGTTTGGGAATATATTCGTTCTTAGAAGCACACTAAACGTGTTTCGCGGGTGAAGGTCACAAAGCAAATATCCGTAACACTGACTTGTGGCTTCTTTATAAACCTTCAAAAACTCCTTACGCTGATTCGGGAACATTTGAATGGCTAATGCCCCAATTTGTGACACATCTCTACGTTGATGAAGAATACGCTTATGTTAAGATGGTGGGAGAACACTGTAAATGTCTCGGCAAACATTTTATCCATTTCCAACATGAGATCGTCAATTACAATGACCGTATGGTCATTTCACTTTAACGAATTAACGTTTTATACACCTTTGTGGAAAAAAATATCATCTTGGTACTCGTTGAAAACCGATTGATACGTCGAATAGCACAATATTACTTTATGCACAAATTTTGAGAACATCTCCCCCTTATCTTTAATGATTTTAAGCATAAACACAGTTTTACCATATCCTGTAGAGCCAGATATAATACATATGGAGGGGCTTGTGAACCTGAATTTTTCTACAGATTCCATCTCTCACACGTCACACCCTGAAGTGTGTCATTTACAAAATATGACAAAATTTAACTGCTGCTCCTTATATTCTTGTTTTTTTCTTCCACAGAACCGTGAATGACGACGAAGTACAGCCCTCCATCGATATTACAGATGACCCTGATGACCGTGTAGCTATAGACTTCATCCCCGCTGACGAGCCCTCACCAGCGATACCTGTAGCATGCGACAATTCAAAGCGGAAGCATGATGAAGAGCCCTCCACGTCAGGTATAAAGCGTACCAGGATTGCGTCGGTTGTTAGACCCCAGTAATAGAGCCCCAACCCTCTATCGTCTTACGACACAACCCCCACAATAGTACCTTCCTCAAATATACCACCTTATTCCTGTTCAATTCCGGGTACTTCCTCCACACCAGCAGCATCAGCTTCTCGTGCTGTGGAGGAAGGTATAACATTCGAGTTGGTGCGAACCGCTATCCCCACCCCTACCCTGACTAGGAATCGGTACGTGGTCATGGTTGACTCTGGATCCCTGTATACCGACGGTGTTGGACTGCGACGCGTAGTTGAACGTACTGTGGAGTTTCCCCTTCAGAACCGCGATGAACGTGAAGTCAGGACGAAGTTTTCCTCCAGGTTCGGTTCAGATGACGGGGTTGTAGATGATTTTTGGGTTGTAATACCGTTCAGACTCTTGGCAGCTGTAGGCATATCATGATTTATGTAAGGGATGTCTCGAGTTTGTGGATGATATAGAGAAACATTGTAAGGAGTGCTGCTATGTGAGAAGTGTAAAAGCCCCGGATTTGAAAGTCGTGTAGTTCAGGCTGAGGAGAAGGAATGTAATGTGGGTAGCCGTACATTTTTTAATAATAAATGCTTTGAGCTCCATAAATCAATTGACACTTGTAGAAAAGTGAGAATCTGTGAATGTGGCATTTTTCATGTAATGAATAATTAGGGTAAGTTTGTGCATAAATGCGATGAAATTCACTGTTCTACATGCCATGAAAAATATAAGGCGGATGGAGTGAGGCATGTGAGTTCTATGAAAGATGCTAAGACGAAAAATAAACCCTGTATAACCGTGTGCTACGATATAGAAACACACATACACGAACGCTGAAACCAAAGAGGTTATTCCACATTTACTCGTAAGCCAGACTATCTGTGATGAGTGCAAGGATGTCGAGTGTGATGAGTGTCACAAATGTGGTAGACGGACAAACGTTTTTAAAACGTTTGCACACGACAGCCCTGTGAAACTCTTTGTATCCTATATTGTTAAATTAGCGGACAAGTTAATAAAAATGACTGTGTATATTTTTGCCCATAACGGGGCAAAATTTTACACACAATTCCTTTATAAGGAATTGCTTGACACGAGTCATCGGAGATATTTATAGGCGACCCCTTGAAAAGAGGCAACAAACTTATACAGATGTAGATAAGAGGTAATGTACAGTTTAAAGACACCCTGCTGTTCACACCTTGTAAATTAGCCAAGCTACCCAAGGTGATGGGTGTAGCGGCTGAAGTTTCAAAAGGATATTTCCCTTACACATTCCTCACTAACGAAACTTTGAATTACGTAGGACTACCTCCACCCAAACATTACTTTAACTACACCAACATGAGTGATAGTGAGCGTGAAGAATTTGACCGCTACTACAACAGTGTTAATAAAACTAGTCTATACAATATAGCTGATGAATGTTAGCGTTATTGCGTGAATGATGTGCGCGTTCTTAGAGTATGTTTCCAGGCCTTTAGAAGGATGTACATAGCCCGTTTCAAATGCGATCTGCTGCATGTCGCAACCACGATCGCCTCATTATGTTTTACGTTGTTGAAGAATAACTTCATGCCTAAAGACAGCTTAACCGTCATTCACAGAAACAATCCTCGCAGTTATGGGCACAAGGCTATTTACTGGCTCATACACCTACAGCAACAGACCGGAGTATACATAAAACACGCCCGCAACAGGAAGGAATTACCCATTAAGGTCAATGGACGTGTTTTGTGGGTTGATGGTCTAAGTGAGGATCCAACCACTGGTGAGAAGAATGTGTACTCCTTTAACGGCTGCTCGTGGCATGGATGCGCACGCCCTGAGTGTGCCGTCACAGGGGACCTCCATGGAGGATCACCCCCCCCCGACAGCCTCGCATGGACCCGTAACCGCGATCGACTTATAGCCTTCCAGTTCACTCACAAGATCGTATGGGAGCATGAGTATGATGCATGGATGGAAACAGATGACCAGTACCGTGAAGAAATAAGGGCCATCAAGCGTTCAATGGTGCTGGACCCCCTCAAATGCGATGACAGCTTGTTTGGAGAGTGTACAAACCCATTTAAGCTATAATTTCCGTCTACGGAGGGCGTAAAACTCCATTACTTCTACTTCTGTTCTTTATATCCCTACGTGATGAAGAACAATCCGTACCCCGTAGGTGCGCCTGAAAAACTAGTGGGCTCTGCCATGCCAACCATCGAGGAGTTCTAAGTTAACTTCAGTGAGCGCTACTTTCGACTCTCTTTCGTAATCATACACCCAACCAGCGTAAGATCAGAAATGTATATACAAGCCCTGAGCTGGATCTAGCCGTTCGCCATGGGTACAGAATATTGAAGATACATGAGGTGTGGAGGTTTCTGAAGCTACCCAACCTTTTCACGCCGTATATAAACGCTTTTTTGAAGGACAAGGTAGAAGCATCGGGGTATCCGCGCGGAGTTGATACCGAAGATGAAAAAACGGCTATATTCAGTGTTACAGTGCCCGTGAAGGTATACAGTTTGACCGTTCCCGAATTGTTAAGAATCCTGGCAAGCACTTTAGTGCAAAGTTGTGTCTAAACAGTCTTTGGAGAAAATTTGCAGAGAATACTGGTAAAGGGAACGTTCATTTGGCACAAAGTTATAGTGAAGTCTGGGATTATGCCAACGCTCCCGATAAAGAGGTTATGGAGATCGTGAATGTAGGTAATACTTACATAATAAAGTACGTCATCACCGAACTGGCCACAGATACCTCACGTGTTACAAACATACCTGTAGCCAGCTTCACAACGGCCTACCCCCGCATCAAGCTTTAGCACTACTGCACTCTCTTGGACGGAGGGTGCTGTACGCTGACACAGTGTAATATTCACAGAGGGAGGGTGAATACATGCCGCCTATTGGGGAATTCCTCGGATAATTAACTGACGAAATGAAGGATGCGTATGGTGATGGGGCATACCTGACTCATTTTTATCAACATGGCCAAAAACGTATGGGGTACGGGTGAGGGTGGGGGAGGATATGAAATATATCGTGAAGGCTAAGGGTATAAAGCTTAACCATGCGAACCGAATAGTCGTTAACTTTGACTCGTTGAAGAATCTAGTGTGCTTCAAAGATGAGTGCGACTAGCCACCCCAACTGACTGTGGGGACCCACAATTTTCGGCCGCAGAAACTGGGGTGTGAGAAGGAACTTAGGGGCAAAAAGGTATGCCGTAACACCTATAGGAAACGTAACCAGGTGCATGGTACCTATGATACCGTACCCTTTGGATACCTCAATCCTTGTTTGTTTATATATATATATATGTATATATATTAGGGTGGTTCTTACAAATATAAAAAAATTTCGATATTAAATTTTCTAGGCTCCCAACCCATAATTAGGTACTCTTGAATGAATGAACTTATCTCATAGAGTTTTCTTCTATTTTAGAGAATATTTAGGGGTTGCGCAGGCTTAGTAAATTTTTGTATTTCATGGATAATTTTTAAAAATTTTATTAAATGGAAACTAAAATAAAGGATGACTAATAAAACAATATAAATGATGAATACTTTAAGAAAATAAACATAAATAATCTTCGCGGTATCTCAAATATGCTACCAAAATTTAAATAAATCTCCACGTAAAGTAGGATCATAAAACTAAGTGTTCTTTCCAAAAAAACATAACATCCCAAAACATGATAAGCAAAAACAATATATTCTTCATATTACAAGAAATAAAAACAAAATATTTTTAATGTTACAAGAAACCAAAGCAACATATTTTTCATATTACAAAAAAAGTGTTATTGAATATTAGACTCAAGTGTGCATTTTCTGCTGTCAGGATATTTTCGACGATGATTAGCGACAACCTGCATCAGATACTGCAGTTGCTCCTCGTCATGAGTTAATCGGCAATTAAACCGTTCAATGAGGGCCACTGCTCGTTCAGCATTATCATTAACAACTTTTATACCTTTCACAATGCTACATGCATATTTGTAACTATCATGAACAGTCCAGAATACAGGATCTTCTTCAAGGAATTCATCTGAAATGTCCAAACTTCTGAAAAACGTAACTGAGTTTTTCGATGTTAAGTCAACAAGGCTGACCTGAGCATTATGTGGAAGCTCGATCCGGTTTGGACAATCATCACTTCCTTCTTTGGTCCTCATGGCCTGAACCATCTCACATTTAACGCTTACAGGAACGTCTTCGTCGAATAATGCAAGGGGCAGCATTTCCTCTGACAGATACCAGAGATGTAAGCTGAATTTTCTAATGGCAGCTTCTGCGATGATCTTATTTGGGTATCTTTGAAGTTTCTTAAGGAGAATAAGGTCTTCATGCGGAGCTGATACATGCTCTCATGTAAATTCGGACAGCAAAGAAAGAAATTTCGTTTAGGGCCCTTTCTTCTTTGGTAGTTAGTTGAAATTGACTCTGAAACAACCATACCTTGATGGAGTAGAGAACCTTAGCCATCCATTGGGCGTGATGCATAGCTCCTGGAGTTTTAAAGCGAATTTTTTTTCCATCCCAAGAGTTATGGCCCAAGAAAAGAAGTGCCAACTCCAGGAATTCTTTGTAATCATCTCGAACTTTTCCTTCCTGTAGCATCTTGCAAGCAAAAGAAGTTAATGACTCCTTCTCTTCGTTGTCGATGTCATCTGCAGCCGTCTTATATCCGGACCGATCAATTTGAGGCGCATGAATAAAGGTACTTGAGGGCCAGAAGGTGCTCCAAAATAAGACCCGAAAACAGCTCCAAACACCAATTCCATAATATGATGACGGCATGGAAAATGCAGGAGGTTTTTCCCTAGTTTTTGCTCAAGGAGAACGCAAGTTCCTGCGCGATGGCCAGTATTTGAAGCGGTAGTGTCAAAACTCATCCCAACAACGGACTGCTCAAGCCCCCACTTTTGGAGCTGGTTCACAATAGCTTGAGATTGCTCTTCTCCTGTTCCGAAAGAGAGTTTTGGAACACCAAGGAGCTGACACGTGTCTTTGTTGGAGACTAAGACAGGGAGACGATGGACGTTGGCTTGACCAGTGAGGTCCGGGAGAATTTTTCCATCCCAATGAACAACGATAGGACAGTCATTGTTGAACTCTTCCATTATGTGTTGAGCCGTTAAAGAGCGATGCTGCTGTCTATACCGCCTCACACTAGAACGGTTAATAACTAGCTCCGATACGTCATGACCAAGTCCCTGTGCAGTAGCTGCCAACACGAAGGCTGCTGAGCGATCACTAACATTCGTGCGATCAAGGGTTGATGCTAGATTAGGGGTCATGATAGCGTTCGTTGCATGTCCACGCTTTGGATGTGAAGAACCACCTGCTACTGCACCGAATTCTTCCTTCTCTGTATCCGATTCCTCGGTATCACTGGAAACATTACTGTTATTTTCACTGGAAGAGCTTTCCAAATGTGCAGTTGAGGTTTTTGCTTTGTCCCGGGAAGCCACAGCAGCCTGATATTCCGCATATTTGAGCCTCCGCTTGATAGCCGCTTCCTCCTTCCGAACAAGGACCATATCAATCCAGCCATAGATCCTTTGCGACCAGGTTCTCTTTGAGCGAAGAAGAAAGCTCGATCTTCAGGAAGTTTTATCATGGCAAGTGCGTTTTAATGAGCAATATCAAAAAGGTGTTTTGATTCTCTCGTGAATTCCTCTTCGTTCTTGATCTGCGTTTCTGACCTCCTCTTTCATGCTTTTCTTTAGTCTCTGCCACTTAACAAATAATTTATTTAACTCTTCCATTGAGTGGTCTGTGCGTTTGATAGGAATTCGCACTCGATTCCAAAACATTTCTACGTCCAGAAGTACCTTTTTCAAACTATCTTTTACAGTTCTTTTTTCATTTTGGTGAAGATGAAGGAATACTGATAACACTTCACCATTCGAAGGCAATTTTGCCCCGATAAGTTTGTCCTGCCAGTGCTCCATTAGAAATGGGGGCGCTCGAGTGTTAGGTTTAATCTTTGACATTGTGAAAACTACTTAATAACGCTGAAATTAATAAAAATTCCGATTAGATAACTCACACAATAAAAGTCAATAACCAAATAATGATCTCCGACTCATAATTGTTGATATTAATACATCCACAACATAAACAAAACTCCCATGATAATCTGAAAATGTTCACTTTACCATGAGAATGGAATGCTTACTGAATTTACACGTGACTTGTTAGTGATGTACTTTCGATTAAGTAAATATCATACATGCAGACTATGGTGCCATTATATAATTATGAAATTAATAAATGATGACTTAGGTTTACGAAATGTTCATCACTATTAATAAGTGGAAGAATGTATTTTAATTTTTTAAATGTTTATATATTTCTTGGTTACAGTATGTTCATTGAACTAATTGTAATAAAAATAACTATAAATAATGACACTGATAAAATAAATAACATATGTAACGTTTTAACTTGAACACGTTCATTAACCGCTACAAGAAAAAACAAGAATTCAGTTTCCGACAGAACCGAACACACCAACGCACCAGGACAGACTAGGGCTCTTTTGTTGGGAAGTGCAACGGCTTTGCGCGACTCCTTATAATAGAAGTAGGTTCACAAAAGTTCTTCGTAAGTGTCTTTAGTATGGAGTACAATCTTTTTCTCGGGTTGGGAGCGTGACAATTCAAAAGTTCATTTTTAAGGACCACCCTAATATATATATATATATATATATATATATACAGGGTGGGCGGAAAGTAGCTCCATATTTTGGATTGGTAAAAAAATACGTATATTATCCATTTATTTCAGAAGAAATAATATGAAAAGGTAGGCATACATGGTAGGTTTTCTCTAAAATTCAATGTGGGCTCCAACTCTTTCCACCAGCTTCTGGAGCCGCCCAGGAATGGCGTCCACTGACTTTAGCAGGAACTCCGGCGGGATGGAGGACATGACTTCCCGAATTCGGTCCTCCAGTTCTTCCAATGTCCTCGGTTTGGTGCGGTAGACTTCTTCCTTTACCCACCCCCAAAGAAAGAAGTCGCACGGTGTCAAGTCGGGGCTCCTGGCTGGCCATTGATGTGGACCACGACGACCTATCCAACGCCCAGGGAAGTGGGCATCCAGCCACTCACGGACAACAAGAGCGAAGTGCGGAGGGGCGCCATCTTGCATAAATATCAGATCGTCGATGTTCTCCCATGTGCTGACAACCGGCCAGACCTCGTTTCGCAACATAGCAAGGTACCGCTCAGCATTCATGGTGTTGCGCAGAAGGAACGGGCCCACAACCTGATCTGAGGTCATACCACACCACACCGTTACACTGAACCGATTCTGCCGTTTTTCAGCGGTAACCGTGCGACTTCTTTCTTTGGGGGTGGGTAAAGGAAGAAGTCTACCGCACCAAACCGAGGACATTGGAAGAACTGGAGGACCGAATTCGGGAAGTCATGTCCTCCATCCCGCCGGAGTTCCTGCTAAAGTCAGTGGACGCCATTCCTGGGCGGCTCCAGAAGCTGGTGGAAAGAGTTGGAGCCCACATTGAATTTTAGAGAAAACCTACCATATATGCCTACCTTTTCATATTATTTTTTCTGAAATAAATGAATAATATACGTATTTTTTTACCAATCCAAAATAGGGAGCTACTTTCCGCCCACCCTGTATATATATATATATATATATATATATATATATATAGGGTGGGCCGTAAGTTTCCATACATAGGAAAAATAAACATTTTTTTATGGACAACCATTTTTATTTATATAATATGCTCTACATGGTTGCCATTGTTTTGAAAACACATTTCAATACGTGTTCCCCACTGTTGATGAACACGCATTAGCACAGTTGACGTTATGCTTGTAATGGCGTTGGTGATACGTTCCTTTAGATGATTTATGTCTCGTATCTTTTCCTGATACACCATGGCCTTCAAGTGCCCCCAAAGATAGAAATCAAGGGGGGTGAGATCTGGGGATCTGGGAGGCCACTCCACAGGACCACGCCGACCAATCCAAGCATCCGGAAACTGCTGATCCAAATACCGACGCACGTGAAGACCATAATGAGGTGGAGCTCCATCTTGCTGGAAGTAAACTGGGAAGTTACCTTCCTCGTTTAGCAGGGATGGGAAAATCTCTTCTTGCAACATGTTAAGATACCTTTCGGCATTAAGATTTCCACTGACAAAAATTGGTCCAATAATTCTGTCACCCCATATCCCGGCCCACACCATCACTTTACCGGCACCTTGCATCTTCGTCGGACTCAGCCAGTTAGGGTTAGCATTACTCCAGTAACGTATGTTTTGCCGATTAACCTCTCCATTGACGTAAAAATTTGCTTCATCAGTAAACAAGATCTTAGTTGAAAAGTTTGCATCCTCGTTCACTTTGGTTAATGCCCATTCACAGAATTCCATCCGTCTATCCGGGTGTTCTTCACTCAAATGCTGTGCCATATGCAATTTGTATGGATGCCATTTGTTTGCTTTCAAAATGCGCCTGATACTCGATCTGCTGACACCACTTTCTGCAGACAACCGTCGTGTACTTTTTCTGTGACTCCGTGTAAGCGCTGTAAGTATCGTAGCTGTTGTGTCTTCATCGGTGGCTGTACGTCTTGGACCACTTCGCGGTTGATCTGCAACATTTCCAGTTTTCTGAAACTTGTTAATAAGTTTTGCCACAGTGTCGTGTGTGATGTTCGTTCCATGTTGTCTGTTAAAGTTCATTGCAACCATGCGACTGCTTCCCGACCCAGCCATCAGTATGATTTCAATTCGTTGCTCTTTCGTCAAACGCATATTCTTAGGGTATCTGAAACATAAAAACAAACGTTTAATTTTTCCTATGTATGGAAACTTACGGCCCACCCTGTATATATATATATATATATATATATATATATGTGTGTGTGTGTGCGCGTGTGTGTGTGTGTATTGTTAACGATATGTTTATTTATTACGTACACTTGTTTCAATTAAGGTTTCATTTTCTCCTTTGTGTGCGTGCGTGTGTACAATCCTAAGCTCCGCCCTCTGTGAGCTCGGTCATGTGCTTCCTGTTACTACCTGGGCATATCAGGTATGCATATCAGGTAGCTAACTGGTTAGAAGAATGGCTTCGTGCTAGGAGGCAGAGGGTCGTAGTTAATGGTAGTGAATCGGGGTGGTTAGAGGTAGGTAGTGGTGTCCCACAGGGTTCAGTGTTAGGCCCATTGTTATTCGTAATTTACATTAACGACATAGATGTAGGATTGATTAGTAACGTGTCAAAATTCGCGGACGATACTAAAATAGGCGGTAAGGTTGTTAACGAGGACGATAGAAATAGGATCCAAGACGATGTAGATAGGATTATGGAGTGGACGGATAAGTGGCAGATGCAATTTAACGTAGATAAATGTAAAGTTTTGCATATAGGTTCTCGCAACAATAATTACGTGTACACGATGGATGATAGGGATTTAGCGAGCGTTGACGAGGAAGTAGATTTAGGCGTACGCGTAACTAAAGATTTAAAGGTTAGGAACCAGTGCCTGGAGTCTTGCGCAAAAGCTAATAGGATGTTAGGCTTCATAGCGCGTAATTTCGAATTTAAATCGAAGGATATTATATTGCCCCTTTACAAGTCCCTAGTCAGGCCTCATTTGGAATATGCCGTTCAGTTTTGGTGCCCGTACTTGCGTGAGGATATTGATAGGTTAGAAAGGGTTCAGCGTCGTGCCACGAAACTTATTCCGGCATTGCGCAATAAGCCTTATGAAGATAGGATTAAAGTGTTAGACTTGTATTCACTCGAAACTAGGAGATTAAGGGGGGAGCTTATTGAAGTTTTCAAAATCGTTAATAACATCGATAACGTAAATTTTGACAAATTGTTCACTTTCGATAATAGTAATACTCGCAATAACGGATTCAAGTTGCGTGGCAGACGTTTCATTACTAATATCGCTAAAAACTTCTTTACGTTTAAAGTAATTGATAAATGGAATAATCTTCCCGCGTCAGTCGTTCATTCTACCAGCGTTAATGTGTTTAAGAACCGTCTTGACAGACATTTTAAAAATATTAACGTTGTTTAAAATTAAAAAAGAAAGTTAACAACAGGAGCTCTGGTGGTGGTGCTCGAGGATGAGTCTGTTGACGATGAATGCCAGCTTGTGACATGCCAGCGTGATGCCAGCAATAAAAAAATAAAAAATAAAAAAAAATTAGACTAACACGAATGTAGATGTAGCTCATAGCGTAAACTAACCCACTTTTTGTTTAACTTTACCTACTTTTTTTTTTTTTCTTATCCTCCTTACTTTGCATGTCTCTAACTCTTTTCTTGCATGTTTGTAGTTTGCATGGTATGACAGTGAGTTAAGACTGTGTTTGCATGGTTTGTAAGCGTTCTTATTTTACTTCTTTTCATCTTTCACCCCTCTCCTATATTCTCCGACTATTTTTCTGACTTGTCGGCAGTGGCCGGCGGATGATGATGGTGAGACTTTTTCCCTCTTTTTCTGAATGAATGTTAACCCACGAATGATAGGTGTTGCTCCTTACTTAACCCCTTATTCTCCTCTCTTCTCTTAACCCCCTACTCTCTCCTTTCTCTCGGGCTAGCCTTAGAGTGGATCTTAGGGTCTTTGTTAGCCTTAGCTTCTGTAGATCTGTAGATCTCTACCCTGGCGTACTCACTTTATCTCTACAAACCCTGGAGCTCAGACGTATATTTCCCACGTAGACGAAAAAGAGTGATGGCTACTTTTGATATTGCGTGTTCAACGTTTATGAAGTGGTATTCGGTAAAGTCGGAAGATGTGAATACTGAAAGACGACCTACCTTTGAGACTTTTAAGGATACATTGAATCGCGCGAAGGAACAAGATGTTCAAATAATCTATGGATATTTTGGGGAGAGCAATGCCCGATTTCGCAGCACAAACGATGTAATGGCTACGTTGTACTGTAAACTGTATAAAAGCGTACATAACCGTGAGGTGAAAGAAACAACGTGTGCAGAAGAGAAGCAACGGGTATGGGTAGTGAGTCTTGTTGATGAGTGGTTTGACAGGCGGTATTATGTCATGTTGCATCATACCGAGTACGCCTACCCCGCGGCTGAGAATGTAAATCTTGTTGTAAATCTTGTCATCATGTACAAGCTAAAGTACGTTTATCACTACATTCATATATATCACGACGAGGTTCACAGTGAGGTTGTGGCTAAAGGCCTGTGTGAGTTGGTGATAGAATTTAGAGACGAGTAGCAACAGTTAAACAAAAAGGAAAAATACAGCCACATGTTTCTCTCAAACAGTGCACTGGAGTGCTAATGTGTGGAGAACGTCTAGTGCGCATAAACATTAAAACTGAAATTGCCCATGTTTCGGAAAATTGCCCTGTATAATGGGTACAAGTACTCGCATGATCCATGCTAGAACAAATCCGTACACGATTCAACAGCTTATGGTGTGACTCGCTCCCCAGTAGAGCCGATCCGCCCACCCGTGGCTCATAGTCATGTCAGAGTTTGAACCGACTGGACGTGCACTCCTCGAATACGATGGAACTTCCTTTGAGAAGCATTCTCAATGCCGCGTACGATGTATCCGTGACAAAGTCATTGCGCGTGTCAGGCGTGAAACCGGTACCATTAACTATGTACTTGAAACGATTTGCAGGCAGGCAAACTCTGGTAAACGTAATGTTATTTATTTAGGTGTTGAGGCGATGAATACAGTCTTCATGATAGTTGAGAAGAGGGGTGAGGACCGTTGTAAAATACCTGCAGGTGTAGGTACAAGAAGAGAACAGATTAGTGTGCCCCTCATATGTCGTTGTTTGTACGTTGTGTATAAATAACGAACAGCCATGCATTGATATACGACTGATGTGGAAGAATGCATCTGATAATAACGCTCTTGTCCCCACGCGAAACCAACTCATCTTCGACAGAATGTTTGAAATCGTCGGATTCTGCAAGCTGAAGCCTATATTAGACGCTCGTGTTACTGATATGATATATTTTGACACGGTTCTTGAATGCAGATACACCGCTCTGCTCGACGGATTTATCGAATGTAGTAATGAACAAGGCGAGAATGGCCTAGAGCTGGATGCTTATTTAAAAGGTTTAGACTCTTCGAAATATCAGGAACTTTGGTACAAAGGACTTGAGCGGTACAGGGCAGAGCTCACCTACACTGTTCACCCTGAAGAATTGTTCCTCTATATACTGTAATGAGCAGCTGTCGTTACGACTTGGAAGATTATTTCAATCGCCACTATGCGTTGTGAAGAAGAGTTCACGATTGAAAAGCTCGGGTCGGTAAGAAAAAAACCCTCTTTTAGAAAGGAGTGTTTATAAACTTGTATTTAATAATGATGTTTTGGATAACGATGACCTCTTTGTGCGTGCTTTTGATTGTATTCCATCCGTGTTTAAAGATAACTTGCCAAACGAATGTAAAGTGGGCACAAAAATAGTATTGAACGATATGAAGGCCATTTACATCGAGTATAGGTATCCCTATAACTTGAGCGGTAAAATTATGTTAATTCGTATTTACTGCGTAGTGCAAAGCAATAATGATGTGACTGTAGACTCGATTACGTGCGAGTTTAGTGTTTTAGTTAAGCGCAGTACAACATAAAGTGTTTTGATATATATTTATTTTCAATATATTTATTTATTTAATATAATTGTGTGTATATATATATATATATATATATATATATTTTCCTCTACTAATATGTTGATGATTATACTCCATCGTTTTGTATTTCTTATTTTTTATTTTCAATATATTTAGTTATTTAATATAATTGTGTGTATATATATACACAGGGTGTCCTATAAGTCTGGAACCATAGGGTAAAATAAGTAATTCATGTTTTTCCGTTTATGCAAATGCCCATGATGTCTTTGAGTAAGGAAGAACGCATCCAGCTAATTCTGCTCGTAGGAAATCGGAGTCAGAGGGAGGTCGCTGAGGAATTTAACAGATTGCATCCGGACCGCGTGCCGATAACACAGAGCTGTGTCAGAAAACTTGTAGCAAAGTTCAGGGAAACGGCATCCATAGGAGATAAACCGCGCAATGGACCTCCGAGAACATCCACCGACTATGACACAGCCGCTACCACCCTCGCTGACTTCACAAACAGCCCCCAAAAGTCTCCTCGGCGGATGTCCGCTGAGAAAAGAGTGTCGAAAAGCAGCATCCACCGCATTCGTCAAGCACACAAATGGCATCCTTACAAACTTCAAATCCTGCAGAAATTAAGCGAAGATGATCCAGACCCACGGATGGAATTTTGTGAATGGCTATGGAACAATGTGCTCAAAATGCCAATTTCCCGTCCACCATTCTTTTCAGTGATGAGGATGTTTTTTACGCAAATGGTGAGGTGAACCGACAGAACACCCGCTACTGGTCGCCAGACAACCCTCACTGGTTTACTGCTCCAAAGGAACAAGGTGTCGCTCGTGTGATGGTATGGTGTGGCATTTGGAAAGACCGTATCATAGGCCCCTTCTTTTTTGATGACACTGTCACAGGAAACGCCTACATGCGTATGCTCAACGAGGAAGCATTCCCCAGTGTCTTGAACACAGATGGGTATTTCCCAACATGGTTCCAGCAGGATGGTGCTCCTGCCTATTACAGCATCCGGGTAAGATAGTGGCTGCACCGACAATTCTCTGGTCATTGGATAGGACGTCGAGGGCCTGTGGAGTGGCCGGCGAGGAGCCCCGATCTCACCCCGTTGGATTTTTATCTCTTGGGTCACTTGAAGGCGTTGGTCTACGCGGAGAAATTTCAGAGTGTTGCACATTTGCGGGAGCGAATCATCGACGCATGTAACCATCACTTCTGATACCATTTGCCGTGTGTTTGCTTAGTGGATATCTCGTCTGCATTCGTGTATCAATAATAATGGTGGACACATTGAACACGTTCTGTGAATAAAAGCCGTTTTTATTGCCGTTTTTATCATTTTGGCTTATGGTTCCAGACTTATGGACACCCTGTATATATTTTTCCGGTACTAGTATGTTGATGATTATACTTCATCGTTTTGTTTTTCATATTTTTTTAGTTTCAACATATTTAATTATTTAATATAACTGTGTATATATATATATATATTTCTCCTGTACTGTTATATTGATGGTTATACTCCATCGTTTTGTATATTATTATTTTTTATTTTTTTATTACATATTCCTTCGTTTGTATTTCTTATATTATTATTAATTTTTATTGCATATATTCCTCGTTTGTATAGGCTTGTGTATTTATTTTCCATATATTTCGTGAAATTGAATCCAATAATTCGTCTAAGTAAACAGAATGATGTAATGGTGTTTTATTAAATTCTTTTGGTTTTATATATATATATAAACGATATTATTATTTAATTATATGTATACCAAATGGCTGGTTAGGCCTTCTAAACCGACTGACCGATTTCTAAGGCAACTGTCAAGAATATCTGACTAGCGCACTCTGGTATCTGAAAAGTTAATTAATATATACACCTGCCGTCTAGGTCTTCTACGTCAACTGGTGGGTTGATTAAGCAAACTTTTGGATAATTTCAGCTGGCGGAAAGCCAACTGCCGAGAATATATGCTTTAATTAAATAAATAGCGCAATGTGGCAACTCAACCCTAATAATGTACACCTGAACAAGCCATTTACGCCTTCTAAGTCAGATTAAGCCTTCTAAGCCAAATGGTTGATTAGGACCTTATAAGACAGCTAGCGCTCGGATGAACTCTCATTATGCGTCTGGTAGGAACCAGGCGAACACCCGTCTCTCCTCCTTAGGTTAAGGCTCAGGTTAGGTTTGCCTTTCGGGGGGTGAGGCCGTCCCAACTTCTCCCCAAAAGACCCTCCTCCTTTCTCTCCCTCTCTTAGGTTAGGTATACCCCTTTAGGAGGTGAGGCCGTCCCACCTTCTTCCCAAAGAGATTAGGTGGACTCCCCCAGCTTGCAGGGGGAGTTCCCCTTCATTGCAACATTAGGAATAACCCCCTCCCCTGCTTGTTGCAGGAGGATGCCAGTGGGCATCGAAACTGTTGTGGAAATAAAATCTGTCTATTAGAGTGGGTTTTTATTTTCATAATCTGTCACTTCTATTCTTTTCTGAATAAGGTTTTGAATTTTTATTTTTAAATTTTGAATTTTACCTCTCGAAATAGCTTATCTTTCCTTTTGGTTGCACTTTCGGAGTATATTTTTCTAAGATTTCTAGGATCTTTTTTTCCCCAAGTACTTCAGTTGTTTTATCCTTCAAGACTGTAAAATATTAACTCTCTCTCTCTCTCTCTCTCTCTCTCTCTCTCTCTCTCTCTCCCCCTCTCTCTCTCTCGGGACGCCCGAAGCGATCGAGCAACTACTTAGGTAAATGCAAGGTCATGCACATTGGCTACGCCATTCCCAGGTCGGACTACTCCATGTTGGGGAGTAATATCGAAGCCACTGATTTGGAAAAGGACTTGGGTGTGCTAATTAGCAGTGACCTTAAGTTTACCAAACAGTGCGTACAGGTGGAAAAGAAAGCCCAGAAGCTGTTGGATTAAGTGAGGGGGCAATTTCGATTTAGGAACAAGGAGATTGTGCTCTCTCTGTACAATTCCCTGGTTCAGCCACACCTGGAGTATGCTGTGAAGTTCTGGTCGCCCACCCTCAGGAAAGATATTGAGAGGCTGAAGCGAGTCCAGGCGAGGGCCACAAAGTTAATCCCTTCCGTTAGGCATATGGGCTACAATCGACGGTTACGCGCCCTGAACTTGTTTTCGCTGGAAACTCGGAGGCTGCGCAGTCAACTCATCGAGGTTTTCAAGTTTTTACACGGGTTCAACGATGTCGAATTTAGAAGCATGTTTAGTTTAAATGATAACTCAACTCTCAACAATGGTTGGAAGTTGGATTAGCACTAGTGTGTGTGGGAATTACTTTACCTATAAGATCTATGACACGTGGAACAGGCTACCTTCAGAAGTTGTGAACAGTTCCTCTGTGGATCAGTTCAAGAAAAGGTTAGACCGATTTTTGCACACTATTTGAGGGTGACAAAATTTTTCCCTGGCACCCGTTGCCATTGGTACCTCCTCGGTATGGGCCGCAAGGACTTTTGAGATCCTTCTTTTCCTTATAACTCCTTGTAACTCTCTCTCTCTCTCTCTCTCTCTCTCTCTCTCTCTCTCTCTCTCTCTCTCTCTCTTCAGTAGCTCCAGCCTTGCTGTCCAGACGTGCCTTTTGGAAACGCTTACTTGATTTTATTTTGGATTTTTTAAAGATATTTTGGGATTGTCTATTCAAATTTCGTGTAGTTATATACGGAATCTTTTCCATCTAGAGTGGGACTTAATATTTTGTAGTAGTTTTATATTGAGCACTAAATTTTTATCTTATACTTATACTTACCAGAAAAATGCCGTTTTAGAAGTACTAGCAGAGAACCCGTACGAAGGGCGGGTAGGAAAAATATCCCGCCCACCTATTCAATTAGCCCGGCATTCAATAATTTTCCCGTAGGTTTCCATTAATTTTAAACAACTTTTATCTTGGCCCCTCCTTCCTGCATAAAAATAATAATAATTTTTTCTCTCGAGGAGCCGTTTCCGTGTTTTAGGGTGGGGCAGATCATAGGCGGATCCAAAGGGGGGGGGGGGCAAGCGGCTTAATTGAAGCAACGCAGCTTAATTTGGAGACCCCATACATCCTTGTTAAACGAAATTAGGTAAAACGTTTAAATGCTTATGTCCATGTTGCTTCGTTTAAGTCCCCTGGCCCCACTCTGGATCCGCCTATGGGACAAATAGACAGACAGACAGACAGCCTTAAACAGTAAGGTAAATTTTAAAATGAGGTTTGCCTTAAACAGTAAGGTAAATTTTAAAATGAGGTTTGCCTTAAACAGTGAGGTAAGATGCAGCTATTGAAAGAGAGAGTTTATTATTCACTCGCATATTAATTATCTCCGCCCATTTTACAACGTGTCTATGACGTCACTATCAACCAATCCCGAATACATGTGTCTACAGAGGGACAGACGGACGGACAGACAGGACTGTCTTTTCATATTATAGAAGATTCGTGTGGAGTTTACCAGTTCTAGTTTATGCATAATATACACATCGATCAACATGTAAACAGAAATAGTATTTACAAATTCTGTAGTTTGAAGCATATGTTGATGGAGAGTTAAAGGAGAAAGCTAAGAATTTGAAGATAATTCTACATTTGGCAGTAATATAATTAAGAAAATAAAAATGATGAGTAAAAAAACGTTAGTGTGATTATTAATCACAAGGTTTTAAGCAGAGGGTCAAATTTAGTGGGGAATGATTTCAATGGTAATTCAAATTGTCTGGGCAAGACCAATGAAAACTTTTAAACAACTGAAGTTGAAGAGAAAGTTAAAAAATTTATACGAAATAACTAAACTTAATGGAGGAAATGTGATCGAAAAGAAATAATGAACGTGGTAATTTCAGCTTGGTTTAAAACGAGGCTAAGCCTAAAATAATTTGAATTTGAGTTGGAGTGAATTTTGTTTGGGAAATAGAGTAAAATAAAAAAGAATTTGCGTATCAGGCGCTAAAACAGAAAGACGTGAACAGGAGGTAAAGACTTTTTGATCCAAAAGCACGCCTTGTATTAGATGTGAAATTCAGCCACAGAGGACGCACTGGTGGTAGTGCTGGTGATGGTGCACCAGCATGCGTGTGTGAGCGGATGTGTGCTCCTTAGTCTCTACCTTTTTACTACTTGACAATTTCTGCCTTCTTACCCCCATTCCATTGGAGAACGAGGTTTTGTTAATGTATGTGTATGTCAAACATTAAACACTAAATGTTAATGTATGTGTATGTCAAACATTAAACACTAAATGTTAATGTATGTGTATGTCAAACATTAAACACTAAATGTTAATGTATGTGTATGTCAAACATTAAACAGTATATAAATCTTTTAGTTCAAAATTTTAATAATTCTTTATTGCCGGGACTTGTTCCTTTGTATTTTAAATTAGCTAATGTAACTCCAACTTTTAACAAAGGGGATAAGTAACAAGCGGGAAATTATAGGCGGCGTATTACTAGGGTTACCAGATGTCCGGCAAAAGGAGGACATGTCAGGTATTAATTGTGTCGTTTGAGCTTGTGAGAAGCTCATTTTTAAGTCTGGATCATATCTAAGTAAATGGTCGGACAATATCAACATATTTAAACTGCCTGCCGGACAGAGGGCATGAGAAGGAAAAGGAGGACATGTTCTCCATTTGCCGGACATCTGGTAACATTAAGCATTACCCTAACTTCTATTATTCGAAAGCTTTTAAAATCAAGGCAATAATCTTATTAAACAAAGTCAGCACGGGGTTTCGCAGAAATAAAGTTTGTTTAACAAATGTGTTAGAATTTTTCAGTGACATCATCGGTATTTACGATTGTAATAGGAACGTAGATATAAGATATTTAGATTTTCAAAGGGCGTTTGACAAAGTTTCGCATAAACAATCGTAAGGTAAACTTAAAACTCACAGAATAAGGGATCATAACTGGATTGATAATTGGTTAATCAGTAGAAAACAGTCAGGGCGCGCTAATGTAACTGGCGAGGGTCCGCAAGGGTCAGTTTTGGGACAAGTATTTTTTACATATTTACGATCATGATATTAATTTATTAATTAAAATTTCTGAATTTCCGATGACAGTAAAATTACAGGTAAAACAATTAGTTTACTTGATAGAGTTAATTGGAGAGTGCGCTTAATAATTTAGTAGGCTAGTCTAATAAGTGTGCAATGATATTTAACATAGATAACTGTAAAATCATGCATATACGTCTAAGATAGAGGAAACGGAAGGTGAAGACTACTGGTCTCGACTACAATCCCTGAAACTCTACTCTCTGGAAAGAAGACGCGAACGGTACACAATAATATACATATGGAAAATACTTGCGGGCTTTGTCCCTAACCTTAGAAATGAAATAGAAATAAACTGGAATGAGAGAAGAGGCAGATTTTGTACTGTTCTAGCTGCGGGAGAGGGAGCCATTAAAACGAGGATGGAAAATGCCCTCAGAATACGAGGCCCAAAGCTTTATAATGCCCGACTAACAGAAGTGAGGAACGTTCAGCACACCGACCTATAAAACTTCAAAAACCAACTGGACAGATCCCTCTGCAAAATCCGTGACTAGCCATGCGTGGCTGGCTACGAGGGCAGGAGATCAGACAGCAATTCCCTCCTTCACCAAATCTCACAAATGAGGCAGGATGCTGCAGAGGGGTCGACCACAGGTTGATCCTGAACCGTTGTTCAAACTCGTAAAGTAGCTCATAAGGTATCACAATAGTGAATTTAATTATATTATGGATTAGTGTGCTAAACGAAAAAGAAAAAAAGGAACAAGATTAAGGCGTCATTCTTACAAGGAATTTAAATTTCTCAAAAGAGTGTTTAGTGACAAGCAATAAACCTTATAAAGTATTGCACTAAATTTCCAGTAATTTAGAATATAAATCTAAAGATATTGTTTTGCCTTTATACATGTATAAGTCACTTGATAAGCCTCACCTAAAATATGCTTTACAGTTTTGGTCGCTATGTGAATAAGGAAATAGAAATGGTCTTAGAAAGGATCCAGTGCTACGCCACAAAACTTATTCCATCATTACGTAATAAACTATACGAAGACAGAGTGAAAAGGCTGAATTTCTTTTCAGTCAAAACAAGGCGTTAAAGAGGCGAATTAATTCGTGTTTAAAATTGTAAATTATTTTGACAACGTAAATTACGAATTTTCTTTTGTACCTAGACGATAGGAATATTAAGAGAAACAACTTTAAAATACATGGCAAAAGATTTGAGACAAACGTTGCAAAGTTTTTTTCAGATATAAGATGATCGGGATGTGGAATACTTTCACGCGTGTGCTGTGACGATCACTTCTGTAAATATGCTTAAGAATACGTTAAACAGTTATTAGGAAGTTATTTTATTTAGTAGAGGAAGTAACCTGAATTTCGTCTTGTAGTAAATGAATGTAGTAGGGGGAGCTGGCCAGGTCTAGCTGCAGAGCTCTGAGAGTTTTGAGATGATACTCCATTGGTAGAGACGGGGGAAGATTGATGAGGATTGTCAGAAGTCAAAACCTCAAAACAGTTAATTAAGTTTAAAGGAAGGTTACTCCGGAGGTATATAGCGTTAATGTAATTGTAGTTGTAGGCACTGGTTTGGCATGGTCAAAGAACACTGGGTGTTGTCAAGTTGAGAATGCTGGGGAGTCAAAACTTTCGAATAAGCTATGAAAGAGGATTATATGAGTAGAATGGCCGCAAAAGTTAGTCAATTGCATACAATGTCGCAAGATGCCAACCCCACCCCTTTCCCCCTTGTTGCAAGGTGTTAATCCCTACCCCCAGTGCCAACCTCCTCCCCTTTGTTGCATGGTGCCAACCCCCAACCCCAAGCCCCAGGGTGCCAAAAAAAAGGAAGCAAAGGGGATTCCCCCAGCTGCCACAAGCTGGAGGAATCCCCCTAACCAGAGAGAGAGAGAGAGAGAGAGAGAGAGAGAGAGAGAGAGAGAGAGAGCGAGACCTAGACCATCCTTCACCTGGGTCCGCCAGACGTATAATAAAGCTCTTGGTCTTTGTACTTGGCTTAGAAGGTCTTAACCAGCCAGTTGACTTAGAAGGCGTAAATGGCTTGTTTAGGTGTATGTGTATATTATTAACTTTTGAGTTGCCAGATTGTGCTATTTATTTAACCCTTTAACGCCGGAATTGTTTGTAGGGTTAAGTTATGAATGCGTGTATTTGAAAGGTTACTAATATGTATCGGTCTTCCTTTTAGGGTTAATTAATGGAGATGTTCTTGAGAGCATCAGATGGCTTAGAAATCCGCCAGTTGTCTTAAACAGCCAGTTGGTTTAGAAGGCGTAACCAGACATTTGGTATAGTGTATACATATATATATTTATTGTAGCAAACGTTTATATATATTCCCATCACCCCAGTTATTCCTTAATATCGTTTATATATACACCCAAGAAAGCATTTATTAGATAATAAAACATAACTACATCATTCTGTTTATTTAGACGAATTATTGGAATTAATTTCATGAAATATATAGAAAATAAATATAGTCAAAATGGTTCAGAAGAATTCTATACACACTTTAAACGATAAATATAAATATATACATTCTTAAATAATAATATCAGTAGAGGAAAAATCTATATACACATTTATATTAAATAATAAAATTTTAACAAATATATAGAAAATAAATATACATTCAAAAATTAATATATAAACATGACAATAGTGCAGGAGAAATCTATATACACATTTATATTAAATAATAAAATTGTAACAAATATATAGAAAATAAATATACTGCAAAGTAATATATAAACATCAAAATTGTACAGGAGAAATCTATATACACATTATGTTCTACTGCGCTTAAGAACTAAAATACTGAACTCGCACGTGATCGAGTCTACAATTACATCATTGTTGCTTTACACTATGCAATAAATACGATTTAACATTATTTCACCGTTCAAGTTATAGGGATGCCTATACTCTATGTAAAGGGCTTTCAATTCGTTCAACACTATTTTTGTGCCCACTTTACATTCGGTTGTTAAGTTAGCACTCTCTTTAAACACGGACAGAATACAATCAAAAGCCCGCACAAAGAGGGCGTCGTTAGCCACAACATCATTATTAAATGCAAGTTTATAAACACCCCTTTCCAATCGAGGGTTTATTCTAACCGATCCGAGCTTTTCAATCATGAACTCTTCTTCACAATGCATATCGGCAGTTGAAATAATCTAAGTCGTAGCGACAGTTGCTCATTATATAAAGAAATAGTTCTTCAGCGTGAACCGTGTAGATGAACTCAACTCTTTACAGCTCAAGCACTTTGTACCAAAGTTCATGATATTTCGAAGAGTCCAGTTCTAGACCATTCTCGCCATATTCATTCCTACACTCGGTAAACCCGTCGAGCAGAGCGGTGTATGCGTATTCAAGAACCGTATCAAAATAAATCATATCCGTAACACGTGCGTTTAATATAGGCTTTAGCTTGCGGAAACCAACGATTTCAAACATTATATCGAGGAAGAAGCGGTTTCACGTAGGGACAAGAACGTTATTATCAGATGCATTCTTCCACATCAGTCGTATATCAATGCATGGCTGATCGTTATTTATACATAACCTACAAAGAATGGCATATGAGGGGGATATCACTAATCTGTTCTCTTCTTGTACCTACACCTGCAGGTATTTTATAACGATGCTCGCTCCACTTCTCAACTATCACGAAGACTTTATTCATCTTTCAACACTTAAATAAACAACACTAAGTTTACCAGAGTTTGTTTGCCTACAGGTCGTTTCCAGTACATAATTAATGGCACCGGTTTTACGCCTGAACACCCGCGATGACTTCTTCACGGACACATCGTATACGGCATTGAGAATGCTGTTCAAAGGAAGCTCCATCGTATTCTATTGTGAGGAGTGCACGTCTGGTCGATTCAACCTCTGAGATGACTATGAGCAACCCGTGCAAGGTTTGGCAAGGGAAGGGGTGTGGGAAAAGTCACACGAGTGAGTTATAGCAAGCGTTCATGTTTCGTATACGGGTTTGTTCCAACATGAAAGAGTCATGTGAACATATGCCCCATTATACTGGGCAACCGTTTAGAGAATTTTTCTCTCTGCGACACATGGAGTAATATCGGCTTTAAAGTTTTATCACTCCCACTCCCCAGAATGCGCACCAGACATTTTTGTTCAGGGTGATTTTCACGAACTAAACACATTTTATTCGCACTCCGGTGCACTATTTGAGAGAAGCATGTGCCATATTTATCCTTTATGCTTAGCAAGCGATACTCGTCTATAAATTCTATTAAAAACTCACGCAGGTCTTTAGCAACAATTTCACTGCAAACCTCGTCATGATATATATTAATGTAATGGTAAAAATATTTGAGACTGTCCATAATGACAAGATTTACATTCTCAGACGCAGGGTACTAGTAGACGGTACGATGCAGCATGAAATAATACCGCTTGTCACACCACTCATCAACAAAGACTCACTAACCATACCCGTCGCTTCTCTTCTGCACGTGTTGTTTCTTCCACTTCACGATATATGTAAGCTTTTATGCAGTTTAGTTCTACATCATACTCCACTACATCGTTTGTGCCAGGAAATCCTGCATTGCTCTCGCCAGAATAGCCGTAGTGTATTTGAACCTCTTGTTCCTCAAGCTTCGCACGGTTCACTATAGCCTTAAAAGCCTCAAAGGAGGGAGAAATAGGGATTCTTTGAGTGTTCACCACATCTTCACACTTTATCGAATTCCACTTTATAAACGTTGAGCACGCAATATTAGAGGTAGCCATCACTATGTTTCGTTTACATGGGATTGCTTCAAATACACGTCTGAGATCCAGGGCTTGCAGCAGTCAACTGAATACGCATGGGTAGAGCTATGCCCAGGTAGGAGCAGGAGTCATGTGACCTTTGATCGATCATACAGGGGGCGGAGCTTAGGACTTAGGACTGTACATACGCACACACACACACACACACACACACAGGAGAAAATGAAACGCTTACTGAAACACGATTTATTTAACAAGCATATCATCGAATTATTCAAGGTGTATATATATATTCAAATACGTGTAATAAATAAAATAAACATATTGTTAACAAGTAAATAAACACATAAATATATATATAACATTCAAGGGTTATGGTAGCCAAAGGGTTCAGTATCATAAGTACCAGGCACCTGGTAACGTTTCCTATAGGTGTTACGACACACTTTCGTACCCCTAAGTTCATTAACACACCCCAGCTTCTGGGCCCGAAAATTGTGGGTACCTACAATCAGTTGGGCTGGTTGGTCGCCCTCATCTTCCAAGCACACTAGCTCCTTCAACGAATCAAAGTTAACGACCCGTCGGTTCGCCTGGTTAAGCGTAATGCACTTAGCCTTCACGATATATTTCATCTCCTCCCCCACTCTCAACCGTACCCCATAAGTTTTTGGACTTGTTGAGACAAAAGAGACGGCGTATGCGGTGCCTCCATACTCATTCTTAATCTCGTCAGTCAGCTCTCTGATGAATTCCCCAATAGGCGGCACGTATTCACCCTCCCTCGCTGTGAATATCACACTATCTGTGTCGGCGCACAGAACCCTCCGCCCAAGAGAATGCAATAGACCCCAAAGTTTGATGCGTTCGTAGGCCGTTGTGAAGCTGGCTACAGGTATATTTGTAACACTTGGTGTCTGTGGCCAATTCGGTAATGTTGTGCTTTATTATGTACGTATTACTTACATTCACGATCTCCATGACTTCTTTTTCTGGAGCGTTGGCATAATCCCACACCTCGTTATAATTTTGGGCCAGATGAACTTTCCCTTTGCCTGTATTCTCTGCAAATTTTCCCCAATGACTATTTACACACAACTTTGCACTAAAGCGCTTGCATGGGTTCTTTACAATTTTTGAACGGTCAAGTTGTATCCCTTCACGGTCACGGTAACGCTGAATATAAGCCGATTTTTCATTTTCGGTATCAAGTCCTCGCGGATTTTCTGATGCTTCATCCTTCCCCTTTAAAAAAGTGTTTATATATGGTGTGAAAAGGTTGGGTAGCTTCTGAAACCTCCACACCTCATATATCTTCAATATTCTGTACCCATGGCGAACGGCTAGGGACAGCTCAGAGCTTGTACATACGCCTCTGATCTTTCGCTGGTTGGTTGTGTGATTACAAACCCCAATGTTCTTCTCTGCGCACTTCACGCACAGGGGAAACATGAGCTTGTGGTCTATAACACGGGTAAGATCGGCATCCATAAATCGCGAGGGGGGAACACGTCTACGAAAGAAAGACCGAACTAGTTCTTGTTCAAATTTGCTGAGAACTCCTCGATGGTGGGCAGGGCTGGCCCTACCAGATTTTCAGGTGAACCTACCGGTAGGGATTGTTCTTCATCACGGAGAGATATAAAGAGCAGAAGTCGTAGTAATGGAGTTTCACGCCCTCCGGTCGCGGAAAGTATAGCTTGAAGGGATTTATTTGTACGCCCTCCAAACAAGCTATCACCGCATTTGAGAGCCCTCCGGTCGCGGAAAGTATAGCTTGAAGGGATATATTTGTACGCCCTCCAAACAAGCTATCACCGCATTTGAGAGGATCCAACGCCGTTGAACGCTTGATCGTGTTTATCTCTTCACGGTACTGTCTATCTCTTTCAATCCGTGCATCATACTCATCCTCCCACAAGTTCTTGTGAGTGAACTGGGTGCTTATAAGCTGATCGCGGATGCGGGTCCATGCAAGACTGTCGGCAGGAGTTCTACCGTAGATATCTGCTACGAGACCACACTCAGATATATGAGATGTGGAGGTTTCAGAAGCTACCCAACCTTTTCACACCATATATAAACACTCTTTTAAAGGGGAAGAATGAAGCATCAGAAAATCCGCGAGGACCTGTAACCATTAAAGGAGTACACAGTCTTCTCACCAGTGGCACGGTTTTCGCTTAGACCATCAACCCAAAAAACACGATCATTGATCTTAATGGGTACTTCTCCCGTGTTGCGGGCATGTTTTATGTATGTACCGGTTTGCTGCTGTATGTGTATGAGTTAGAAATAGCCTTCTGCCTATAACTGCGAGGGTTGTTTCTGTGAATGACGGATAAGGTGTCTTTAGGTATGAAATTCTTCTTGAACACCATAAAGCACAATGAGGTGGTCGTGGTTGCGACTTGCAACGGATCGCAGTTGAAACGGTCTATATACATTCTTCTAAAGGCCAGGAAACATACCCTAAGCACGCGCACATCATTCAAGCAAAAACGCTTACATTCATCAGCTATATTGTAAGGATTAGATTCATTAAAACTGTTGAAGTAGCGGTCAAAATCTTCACGTTCACTATCACTCATGTTGGCGTGGTTAATTAATGTTTAGGGGGAGGTAGTCCTACTGTACGTAACTTAAAGTGTCGCGAGTTAGAAAAGTTTAAAGGAAATACCTTTTGAAACTTCGGCGGCTACGCCCATTACCTTGCGTAGCTTGGCTAATTTACAAGGTGTAAATAATAAAGTGTCTTTAAATTGAACATTACCTCTTATTTGCATTTGTATAAGCCTGTAAATATCTCCGATGACTCGTGTTCAAGCAATTCCTTATAAAGGAACTGTGTTTCAAATTTTGCCCCGTTATGGGCGAGAATATACAGTCATTTTTTTTAACTTGTCCGCTAACTTGACAATATACGACACAAAGATTTTCAGGGGACTGTCGTGTGCAATCGTTTTAAAAACGTTTGTCTCTTTACCACATTTGTGACACTCATCAGACTCAGCCTCCATGCACTCATCGCAGATAGTCTGCCTAAAAGTAGATGTGGGATAACCTCTTTGGTTTCAGCAACCGTATATGTTTCTATATCGTAGTACACAGTTATACAAGGTCTATTTTTAGGCTTAGCGTCTTTCATATAACATACATGCTTCATTCCATCCGCCTTATATTTCTCATGGCATGTAGGACAGTGAATTTCATCACATTTATGCTTGAATTTCCACCAATTATCCATCATATGAAACATACCACATTTACAGATTATCATTTTCCTGCACGTGCCAATTGACTTATGTAATTCAAAACAGTTATAATTGAAAAATATACGTCTACACACATTAAAATCCCTCTTCTTAGCTTCAACTGAGACATTCCTTACACAAATCATGATGCCGTCCATATTTTCGACTTTTATCATAACTAGCGTAGAAAGTCCTTATATTACGGATGGGGGGATACGTTGCTCCTGATAGTCCTAAAATAAGTAGGGGTCTTGTGCGATCTCACACACAGCTTTTAAAAACATACAGAGTCCTACGACGTTCATCCATTCCGCATACAACTATACGAACATTCATTTCCTGCGCTACCCTTCTCAGCTCTTCAGTACCCATATTACACTCAAATCAAGCCTGCAATCAGAAGTCAATTTACGGGCAGGCAAAACAACCGTAGGGAACCAGATGTTATACGCGATTGTATTTAGCACATTGAACATATGAACTAAGACTATTGCTATAAAGCCGCAACCACGCAGGGCGCCTATATGCGCCGCCTCTAAATAACCGGATAATTGAAGTTAAGAGTATAAGGTTTGGCACTATGACAGGCAACATGGAATACACGGTCACTCAGCCTCAGCCTCATATTATTGTCGGTCAGTATCTACAGTGAAGTTGTCTATATTGAAGGCAGAACTACTTTGAGAAGCCTGCATTATACGCCCTAAGATATATTCTATATCTGCAACGGCCAAGCGTCCGAATAGTATTACTACCCAAAAATCATCTACATCCCCGTCATCTGACCGAACCCGAAGGACAGCCTCGTCCTGACCATGTTCGTCGCGGATCTGAATGACAAACTTCAAAATACGTTCAACTACGCATCGCAGACCGTGTTCAACACCAGTGCTATACAGGGATCCAGGGTCAACCCTGACTACGTACCGATTTCTAGTCAGGGATGGGGGTGGCGGTGAGCAACAGTTCGAAAGTTATACCTTCCTCTACAGCACGAGAAGCTGATGCTGCTTTGGAGGATGCGCACGGAATTGAACAGGAATAAGGGGACGTATTTTTATTTGAGGAAGGAGCTAGTGTGAGGGTTGTGTCGTAAGACGTAGAGGGTTTGGGATCTAACTGGGCGTCTAACAACCGGTGCACTCCTGGCACGCTTTATACCTGACGTGGACGGCTCTTCATCATGTCTCCGCTTTGATTTGTCGCGTGGCGGTGCGAAAGGTGTCGCTGGTGTGGGTTCGTCAGCGGGGATGGAATCTGTGACCACAACTACACTGTCATCGGGATCGTCTGTAATATCGACGATGGAGACATGATGCTGTACCTCATCGTCATTCACGGTTCTGTGGAAGAAGAGGGAAAACAAGACTAGACTATAAGGAACACCACTTAAATTTTCATTATATTTTGTAAATGATCCACTTAGGAGAGTGAAGTGTTAGAGATGGATTCTGTAGAAAAATTCAGGTTCACAAGCCCGTCCACGTGTATTATATCTGGCCCTACAGGATGTGGTAAAACTGTGTTTATCTTAAAATCATTAAAGATAAGGGAGAGATGTTCTCAAAATTTGTGCATAAAGTCATATGGTGCTATTCGACGTATCAATCAGTATTCAATTAGTACCAAGATGATATTTTTTTCCACAATGGTGTATATGATGTTAGTTCAATAAAAGGAAATGAACATAGTCATTGTAATTGACGATCTCATGTTGGAAATGAATAAAACGTTTGCCGAGACGTTTACAGTGTTCTCCCACCATCTTAACATAAGCGTGTTCTTCATCAACCAGAATCTGTTTTTCAAAAATAGATACATTAAATACACAACATCTAGTCTTATTCGCGCAAAGTAGAGATGTGTAACAAATTGGGGTATTAGCCATTCAAATGTTCCCCACTCAGCATAAGGGGTTTTTGGAAGTTTATAAAGAAGGTACAAGTCAACGTTACGAATATTTGCTTTGTGACCTGCACCTGCGAAACACGTTTAGGGTGCTTCTAAGAACGAATATACTCCCAAACGAGCCTCAAACGGTGTATATTCGAGAATGAGAAGCAGGCTAAAGAAATACCATGAATTAATAAAAATCTACCATCTTACTTTTTAAAATGCATCTGTGAAATCTGTCTTAACGTTATAAAATGTAATGTACCAAAGAAACCCCCTCAGAAGGCCCTCCTACGCCGTTACAAGAACATAATACGTACAATCGCTCGTAAAAGTCAAACTATGGGGAAGAAAAAACGAATTATTGTACAAAGAGCGGGGTCATTCCTATCCACCTTATTTTCAGTTTTGGGACCTTTACTAACTAGATTAATATAATGAAAAAAGTGGAGTGATTCGAGACGAGGTGTATGCTTCACTGCAAAGTTCAAAGAATCCAGACACGGTTCTAGAACCCAGAAAAAGCAGGCTTAAAAGAATGGAAGGCGAATTGTTAGCCCTATTAAACAGTGAAAAGTCACCAGATGAGAAAATAATCTTATACCAAGATGCTCTGCAGAAATTTGTAAGAATTTTAAGAAAATTATAAGAATCCAACAGAGATCCCCGTGGTTATTAGGCACAGCTTGGACAACGATGAGCATGGCGACATATGACCTGGCGCCGACGTTAGAGCTGAACAGCAAAAGAATATCGGGTCGGCCCCGCAACATATCGAACATGTATTAAAAAGCTCCCTCCCACATACATTAAGGAATAAAGGTTTGTCTTCATAATCTATTCAATGAGGACCCCATCATGCAGTGGAGCGATACAGGTGAGGTCACTGTTGACGGGACAAAGGTACAGGGCTCGAATATCGTCGACATCGTCCATGATCTGGTGAGAAAGTGGGGTAGGCCCTCACCATCAGGATGGAAGCATATTAAAGCAAGACTACAACAAATAAATGTCCCCTAAACATTGATAGGAAATCTGAACAGGTTAACCGACTTGGAGCAAGCCTTGTATGAGCCACAACTGAGCACGCCATTACCCCCAGCGGTAGCACCTCTGAAGAGGAGAAAGAAGAGAACAAAGAACAACGATCAGCCCTCTCCACGTGCTTCTAAAATACATAAATGGCTACCATATTAAGAAGACGTTATTATGACATTTCTAACCCAGCCTCCTACGGAGGCGTTGATAGACTGCAGAGAGGTGTTTATAATGATGGAGAAGGGAAAAAAGATGATGAGAGGTTTTTCGTGAGTAAGATGTTTATACACTTCATAAGCCGGTGAGAAAAAGGCTTAAAACAGCCAAGACAACAGTGGCATCGATTGACTCTATTCGGCAAACGGATTTAACAGACATGCAAAGATATTCAGTACATAATGATGGCTACCGCTACATCCTATTCATAATAGATGTGTTCTCTAGATATCTGTGGCTAATTCTTTTGAAAAATAAATCGCCTGAAACAGTTGATAAAGCCACCAAAACGCTGATGTTGAAAGAAAACAGGATTACAGGTATTTTTTTACGAATATGTGGAGTGTAAAGAATTTATTGGCCGAGTTTTTTAGAACATGTTGACAGAGTTTAATATCAGTTACTACACTAGCAATTCTATACATAAGGCCTCTTTAGCTGAAAGAGTTCAACGTACCATAAAGGAATGCATGCATCACTATTTTATACATAAAACGTATTAAAATATATAGACATTCTGGAATCACTGGCCTCATCAAACAACCGCTCACACCATCTTACGAATGGGACAACACCTAATTAGGTTTTAGAAAGCGGTACGCACACAGAGCGTGAGGTGAGAAGAGTAATTTGTAGAACCATGCCACACTCTACACATTTCAAAATCAATAATTATGTAAGGCTACAGCGTTCGGGTAATAAATTCGCGAAGGGATTTGAGCAAGGTTGGACACGTGAGATTTTTAAAGTTAGGGCTATGAGACCTAAAGGCGAGATAATGTTTTATTACGTTGAAGATTTGAATGGGGAAGAAATTGCAGGAGGCTTTTACCGCGAGGAGTTGCAGAAAGTGACATTTAAGTTAGGAAAAAACGTTTTAAAAATTAAAAAATTTTTAGGTAGGGAAGGATCAGGAAAGAGAAAAATGTACCTGGTAAAGTGGCTAGGGTACCCAGAAAGCTTCAACACCTACGTAAAAGCTGATGCAATAATGAAGCTTAAATATTAAGTAACATGGCGTCTAACCATTTTTACATTACACTCCATTCCTCTTCTTCTCTGTTTGTACATCCTGACAACACCCTGACCAACTTTGTAACAGAACTCCATGGGCCAGTTGAATTGGGTCGTGATTCGTATGAGGTGGGGTATGTGAAATTCAGCTCGACACCTTCTTTTTAAGTATTGAATATAAAGAAACCGTTTTTACGGTTCTTAGAGACCTTGATGAGTGTAAAAAAGCCGGGGTAACTCGGGATGAAACCATGCTTACCGCCCGGAGTGGGGATGCACGGTATTACACTACAGTAGTAACACTAGGACCGGGCCGTTATGGTGCGGCCGAGAATGTTGTGAGAGACTTAAACGTTAGTTTCAAAAGCTCAAATCTTACGGCTGATTTAGTATACGAAATCGTAACAAAGAATCCTCTGCACACATTCTGACTCTAAAATCACAAGCTAACATAAATATTAAAGACAACCGATTATTCAAAATTATAACCTAGGGACGATATGGCGCAGCCCTCCAAAGAGATACCTTTCACGAAATACAACAGGATTTGTCCAGCCTAATGCGTCAGATGAAATTAGAGAACTTGGGGGATTGCTATCCACCCCCAGACATATGCTATATTTACATCAATATCGTGGAGCATCAGATTATTGGGGATACTCAAGCGCGCCTGCTTCGTATCGCACACATTCTCAATCATAGAAGACAGAGCTTGAGCATTACATATGACAAACCTCATTAAGTGAATGTCGCGACTAATCTATTAACCAATTTCTCAATATATATAAGAACGATTGAGGGGAAAAGTTTCCCATTCGGTGATGGGAGCTTAACGGTGAAGCTCCACTTTCGTCGGACTGAGTTATAAGGGAACGAAAGCCTTTCACAGTCCATCGACGGGTGATATACCAGCGTGGGAGTGACTTGGATTCATTTTTTCAACTGCTTTCCCCTTGCTAAAGAGGGGTGTGCCAGATATCTCAGGAGGACAGATATCTCAGGAGAAAAGCGTTACAATCAGGTTTTAACACGGTAGAAAACATAATGGTTGGTGCTAGACCTAAAGAAGTCTAAAAAAGCATTTAAGCGTACACTTGATGAAATCATGAAAGAGGCAAAGAGAAAAATGCGTGGTGGTGGGAAGAAGAGGGTAGTCCGGAAGAAGAAGAAGAAGGGGTTACCAGCACGTGGCGTTAAATGCAAAAGGACATCAAAAATGAAGTGCTCTAAGCGAGTGAAACCTGTGGTTGATATTTTATTTTAAATGATGTAATCTAAGGACATTACTCTCATGAATCATAGCTTGCTTACTACACTCCATATTCAGCCAGTGTGATGTTTATTTAAATCAGTTCAACATCTCTGCAGGAACGGGTTATTATCACCTGCGAGCCTATCTGGAAAATGTCCTCAACTTTTCAAAAGAAGCGAAGGATACCTTTTGAACTGACGAAGCTATTATCAAGCTAAAGACGAAGGCAGTATAAAGGACAAATTTACAAATTCAAAAAGAAGATATACGAATGTTTTGGGCGCCTGCATACAGATTTCACATTCCAGGAGAAGCTACTTGTGAATGGGGGTCGATATGAAATTAAAGCTCACTTTCACAAATCCTGAGATCTGTTTAAATCTGGGAGCTGATAAAGAAGAGGGAGCAAAGGCAGTTGTGATTCATGTTATGGAAACATACCTTCGCGTACGTCGAGTGAAACTAAGTTCGTCTAAACAAATAGAGATTGAAAAAAATTTACTACATGCCACAGTAAAATACCCAATTAACAGAGTACATATCAAATTATACCCAGTGCCCGCAGGGTTGGCATCGAAACAGATAGAAAACATCGCCCTGGGAGCTCTACCTAAAAGGTTATTAATTGGCATTCACCACCACGCTTCTGTGAATGGGAAATATAAAAAGAACGCCTTTAAATTCGAGAATTTAGGCTTTAAAAACAACTTTATACGTCAATGGCATAGAGTTTGGGGGAACATTAGAGTCGGATTATTCATCAGACGCTGTGTTCCCGCTTTGCTCGAGAGCTTATAGTAATCTTGCCCATATCGCCGGTGCCTGTGATGAGCTAGGAATTGGTGTAACTTAGAAAGAATTCATCGAGCAATTTAACCTTTATCCGTTTGACATCTCTCCTCACTTATCTGCTAGTGTAAATACACACTTAAGTCTACAGCAGTGTGGAAACATTTCAGTCAGACTCGAATTCTCCAAACCGATAGACGCCCATATTAGTGTACTAGTATACCTCGAATCACAGGCGCTAATGAAAATTGAGAGATTCAGGATTGTAGTCACTAACTTTTAAAATGGATGCGAATACACTTCAGAGAGTAATGAATAGTAAACGAATCACGCGCTCCAAATTTATCGGTATGTTTGTGAAGAATGAAACATTGAAATTGCCAACTACGAGAGAATGCGCCGCACTTATTGTGAACACGGATGTTATTGGTGGCGAAGGGATTCACTGGATAGCTATGTACTTTAAAAATAGGGAAAGAATGTAGTACTTTAACTCGATGGGGACTCATCCTTGGAATGACTATTATTGTAAAATTTCTCGAACAGATGCATATCCCCGAAATTGTCTGGAATCCTTACAGATTCCAGGGACACTTTAGTAACGTATGTGGCATGTCCTGCCTTTCATTTCTCTTTCACAAATCACGTGGGGAGGAATTTACAAATTTTTAAAAATCATTCGACCCGTGTCACACTGAGCGGAATGATCAAATGATATGCAGGCAGATAAAAAAACGTTTTCCGTTTGTGTGCACTCGATGTATTGTGTAAAGCTTTACGTGTATATAAATTGTTACTTAAGGAATTGCAACAATATTGTGTAAAATATAAGATCTACAGATCTACAGAAGCTAAGGCTAACAAAGACCCTAAGATCCACTCTAAGGCTAGCCCGAGAGAAAGGAGAGAGTAGGGGGTTAAGAGAAGAGAGGAGAATAAGGGGTTAAGTAAGGAGCAACACCTATCATTCGTGGGTTAACATTCATTCAGAAAAAGAGGGAAAAAGTCTCACCATCATCATCCGCCGGCCACTGCCGACAAGTCAGAAAAATAGTCGGAGAATATAGGAGAGGGGTGAAAGATGAAAAGAAGTAAAATAAGAACGCTTACAAACCATGCAAACACAGTCTTAACTCACTGTCATACCATGCAAACTACAAACATGCAAGAAAAGAGTTAGAGACATGCAAAGTAAGGAGGATAAGAAAAAAAAAAAGTAGGTAAAGTTAAACAAAAAGTGGGTTAGTTTACGCTATGAGCTACATCTACATTCGTGTTAGTCTAATTTTTTTTTTTTTTTTTTTTTTTTTTATTGCTGGCATCACGCTGGCATGTCACAAGCTGGCATTCATCGTCAACAGACTCATCCTCGAGCACCACCACCAGAGCTCCTGTTGTTAACTTTCTTTTTTAATTTTAAACAACGTTAATATTTTTAAAATGTCTGTCAAGACGGTTCTTAAACACATTAACGCTGGTAGAATGAACGACTGACGCGGGAAGATTATTCCATTTATCAATTACTTTAAACGTAAAGAAGTTTTTAGCGATATTAGTAATGAAACGTCTGCCACGCAACTTGAATCCGTTATTGCGAGTATTACTATTATCGAAAGTGAACAATTTGTCAAAATTTACGTTATCGATGTTATTAACGATTTTGAAAACTTCAATAAGCTCCCCCCTTAATCTCCTAGTTTCGAGTGAATACAAGTCTAACACTTTAATCCTATCTTCATAAGGCTTATTGCGCAATGCCGGAATAAGATGTCTCCAATAATGTTAGTTTTGTGCTTTGTAGCTTATTTAAAATGTAATGAATGCTAATTTTGTAACTAATTTAAGCTGAATATAAAAATTGTACTATTTTATAAAACATTCCTTATGATTCTACCACTTAATATATTGATGAAAATACACTGCGTCTTGTTCTTACCCGAAACACAAGAAAAAGAAAAAACTCACATCACTTCGTCGATGATACGACATTCGCACTGACTTTCTAAAACAAAAACCTGCCAACCAGCTGAAGCTGGTGCCATTATGCTTTATGACATGCCAGCGCGAACATCTCTTCCTCTTTCCTTCTTAGGTTAGGGATACCCTTTGGGGGGTGAGGCCATCTCACCTTCTCCCCCAAAGTTAGAGTTACCCTTTTGGGGGGAGGTCATCCTCCCTTCTCCCACCAAAATTCCCCCCTTCATACAACTTGAGGGTTACCACCCACCCCCTTCTTGCATAACCCCCTCCCGATTACCCCTTTTTTTCCTCTTTGGGCACCTTGGTGGTGGGGTTGGGGGTTGGCACCTTCCAACAAAAGGGAAGGGGGTTTGGTACCTTTTGGGTAAGGGGGTTGGCACCATTGCAACTTTGATCAACATTGCATGCAAGTGCACTCTAAGCTTTTGCGGTCATAATACTTATATGATAGAAAGCGTTGGTTAGGGTGTTGAGGATGGTGATGCTCCATTTTTTCACAAATTTAGCTGGAGGCACTAGTGAGGTCTGGTATAAAGGCATTAGGAGTTATCAAATGATAGCCTTTATTTAATTTTCTAAATATTTTATTTCTTTTATTTGATGTGAATTCTCGGGAGTTAAAACATCCGAATAGCTAGGTTAAATTATTTTGGAAAGCCATTCCTCTTCCTCCTTTATTTTGATCCCTCCTAGTTCTTCCACCCACCCTTCCCGTCAATATAAAGGGAGCTGCCTGCAGGGTGAGGTAGTTAGTATAGATTAAAGGTATTAATGTTCCAGGCACTGGCCTGGTCTGGTTTCAAAGTACTGGCAGTACTGGCAGGTGATACCCCCATTAGTAGAGACGGGAAGTTTGATGATAACTCTTGGGAATCAAAACCTCCGAACAGACATAGTTTTAGGGATGCTACTTACCTAGACCAGAATTTTATAGTTTTAAGTATATACGAGGGTAATTCAATTCAATCCGCACTTTTTATTTTCACAATTTTATTTTCACATCTGATAGATTATAAACACATCACTTTTCAACATAGTCTCCCTGTTTCTCAATACACTTAGTCCAGCGATCTACAAGCTTCCTAATGCCATCACAAAAGAATGTTTTTGGCTGTGTGCGTAGCCAGTCATGCACCGCCTCCTTCAGGTCATCATCGCCTTGGAATCGCTGACCTCTCAAAGCGTCTTTTAGTAGTCCAAACAGGTAAAAATCCGAAGGTGCCAGATCTGGACTGTAGATTGGATGGTCGAGAACTTCAAATTTAAGTTCTTGAAGGCATTTTCTAGTCTGTGCAGCGGTATGAAGGCACGCATTGTCGAGTAACAGAATGACACCTTCCGACATTCTCCCTCTCCGTTTTGTGCGAATTGCTTGCTTTAACTCATTCCGAAGCATGTCAGAATACGATGCACGGGAGATGTTGGATGCTTCTATTGCATGCTCTGTCGTTTGCTTTCTGGTTCATAGTGATGGATCCAAGTTTCATCTCCAGTGATAATGCGCTCCAAAAAGTTTCCACCTTCATTATGATACCGCGCCAAAAGACGAGAGCAGACGTCCATACGATTACGCTTGTGCTCTTCTGTCAACTGGCGATGATGGAGGCGGTGCATGACTGGCTACGCACACAGCCAAAAACATTCTTTTGTGATGGCATTAGGAAGCTTGTAGATCGCTGGACTAAGTGTATTGAGAAACAGGGAGATTATGTTGAGAAGTGATGTGTTTATAATTTATCATATGTGAAAATAAAATTGTGAAAATAAAAAGTGCGGATATTTATTGAATTATCCTCGTATAACAAAATTTCGTAAAAACAGAAAAATATCACGCATTCTTTACATTGTTGGGGGAATTCTTACAATGGGGGATGCTAGCCAGTGAAGGTGCTTCTGGATCAGTGTTTTCTTACCTAGGTAATTTCTATGCCAAGGATGTTGTCTAAATTACGTTATGCTAAATCGTTTAAAAATCATATATACAGTATCATGTACACTTTCGTGGGAATCCTCAAAATGAGATGTACTGACCAATTGGAATTGCCTCTGGATCAGTGCTCCCTTATCTAAGTAATTCCAGTGCGAAGAGTAATAATATACTGTAAATAATTTATTCTAATAATAATTATTTATTTTACTCTCAGCATGGTCGCCTTTGGCATTCATCGAAAAAATGACGCGGCGATGAAATGACTTCTTGTACATAATAAATATAAAAAAAACTAAAAAATATATAGTGTAAGTAATTAAGTGTCTGTCGAAAGATCTCATTGACTCTTGTAGACTCTCTTAATTAGTGGGTGACCATTTGGCTGTGGTTGGTCAGTTGACCATATAATTATGAAGACGAAACTGTAATCATCAACCACACGTCAAACTGACCAACCATTCTTCCAGAGGTCTTCAAATGGTAAGCCGATATTTTACAAGTTTCTAATTTTGTATTTTTCGTATACTTTCCTAATTGTCATGTTTTGATTTTCGTGTTGATTTTTTTAATGTGAATTAACTCATAATTTTGCGTAAAGTGTTTCATATGTTCATAATATAAGCATCTTCTACATAAGTTTTAACTTGCTCCAAAGAGTTACTTGGATCAAGTCCTTGGGCAACTATTAGTCAACGCACAAGCCGACAGATTACACGGAACGTCAGTGAAGCTATCGGAGCATACGCCTTACACTTCGGAAAATCCACTTGTCTTAATCTTCAGTTATTTAATTTTCTTTATAACTTTGTATATATATATATATATATACCGGCCCGGATTTAGCTATAGGCGAACTAGGCGATCGCCTAGGGCCTCGCGCCAAAGGGGGCCTCGCTCAAGCCGTTTTGCGCGTTCTGTTCAAGTGATATTAATGATTTAGAACTCTATGAAGAACTTAAAGTACTTTGCAGGTTTATACCTGAGAAAACAGATCTCGGAAATGCCCTTGTTTATATAGTGCAAAAACAACTAAGTGAGATTTATCCTAATGTTTATGTTGCACTTCGAATAGTATTAACCATCCCAGTTACTGTTGCTTCGGCTGAAAGAAGTTTCTCGCGTCTCAAACTTATTAAAACATATTTGCGCTCCACCATGTCTCAAGCGAGATTGCAATCATTAGCTATGTTATCAATAGAAAACGATATAACAAATTCATTAGATTATTCTCAATTAATTGAAGAGTTTAGCTCGAAGAAAAGTAGAAAAGCAGTGCTGTAATATTCAAGGAGCATCTGAACCAAATATTAAAGCATTAATATTTAGCCTGATAAGTCGATCGCTCACTATTATAAAAAATGAAATGTCAACATCTCTTATACATCACATATGAAAAACGTTTGTATACTATGGAAAGTCATTACCTATAATATTATATAAATCTTAGAAATCATTGTCTTATATTTTCGATACAAATCTTGATTCATATTATAATTTATACTTATTTGTATGGTTTATTTATATTTCTTATACAATTTCGATGCGTGATTATTTTGGTTTGGTTTAATTTTTAAGTGCTGGCATAGTTCTGTCTATGCGGGATTCTAATATTGCTGGTATAGTACCGATAATTAAGTCCATATTTTCATATATATAGGCCAGGGCCTCCCAATTTCTAGATCTGCCTAGGGCCTCGCAACATCTAGATCCGGCCCTGTATATATATATATATACACACACACACATTGTTTAAGCTTATCTCTTCAACCTGCACCTATCAAAGGAAACCTTTACACATAGTGTAGAATGTAGATCATATTAGGTACTCTAGTGTTTCATGCTATCTTTTATTTTCCACTGTCCTCTAATACGTAATTCGGTAAACGAGATATGTGTACGCATGAGGTGTGAATGAAATTTGAAGTTTATTCTTTTCATCATACTTTTTCCTGCTTTTCTCTCTGCATTTCGTTTGTTCTTTTTCTCCGTCTGTTATTTTTCATCATATTTTCAAAACTTTTTATTAGAGCTACCATCTTTGCATTTTAGTATTATAGATTTTGCTTTTATAACTTGCATATCTCTCTCCAAGAAGTCTAGACATTTAAAGATGGGCAAATTAAGTAGTTTTGGGAAGTCAAGATTTCTGTGGAAAGGCTAAAATTTACCTTCAAACAGCCTTCAGATAATTAATCAGTCAGTAGGGCCAGCAACTGGCACAGCGATCAGACCAATTAATGCGGTCTATTGCACGAATTAATCAATTATTATTGTAAGCACCATCGAGAATCGAACTCTCGATCTTGGTGTCTTCACTTCACCTACAGGGAAACGGTATTACCCATTTAGCAACGGGGACTGGAAGCTCAGTGGGTAACCTCGTTTACCTATAAGCAAAGTGAAAACACTGAGGTCGTAGGTTCGAATTCTGATGATGCTAATAATAATAACGTAGGAGTTAGTGAAAAGGGTCGCATTAGTTGGCTTAAGCACTGTGCCAGTTTGTGATGCTCTTCACTGATTATCATTGCCCAATAAGTTACTGGCACTGAGTGATGATATACAATCGTCACAAGTGTATTTATATACAGTCGAAGAGTAGAAGGTTCTTTGGAATTGTACGAGTATCTTTAAATTTTAAAAAATAGCGTAATTTACGAGTGTAAAAGAGGAGAGTATAGAAACCAGTCGACCAGGGAAGTACTCCGGGGGTGACGTTAGACAGAAGATAGGGAGTGCTGGAAACCCCTACCCTGTGAGCAGTTCAGCATGCTCTCAAACACCCACTTCTCTCCCTATTCCTCACTATATACACATGTATCTTACACACTACATAATCTTTTCAAAATTTAAAAAAAAAATGTCATCAACTTCAAGAGCCTCGGAGTCCACTGGGGAGGGGACCATAAATGTCCCAACTTCTGGCTCCCCCCTTGCCGATACCGGGAGCGCAGACCCGGGCAGCGGGCCTGGATCTGCTACCGCCCATTCGAGATGTTCTGGACCTCTGTCTGATTCACTTTTCTCAAACTTCTGCAACATTCGTGGCCTTTTCTCAAATTTTCAATCTGGTGAACACCACCTCTCCTTTTCTAAACCGCCTCTTCTTTTCCTCACTGAAACTCAGGTGTCTGGGATGACTGACAGCAACCCTTTTTCTGTACTCTCTTACTTTCTCTATACTCGATTTCACTCCAAATGTGGATGTTGCGTATATGTACGCAATGACCTAACTTGTTCTCGTATTCCCGAACTCGAATCTTCCAAATTCTATACCCTCTGTCTACGTCTTACATGCCAATCTCAAACCAAATACATCTGCGCTGTTTACCTTTCTCCTAATTCTACTGACTACCTCACTTCCAAAGTGGAGTACATTCTTTCCTGCTCTCCCTTTTTTTAAAATCTCCATTTTAGATTTCAATGTTCACCATCACCTTTGGCTTTCTTCCCATTTCACTTACATCCCTGGTGAACTAGCTTACAACTTTTCTATCCTAAATTACCAAGAGCAGATTGTACAGCACCATACTCGTATCCCCGATTGCCTTGGAGATAGGCCCATCATTCTGGATTTATTTCTTACCTCTCATCCTTCTTACTCTGTAAAAAAATTTTCTCCGTTGGGCTCCTCCGATCACAATCTTATATCTGTTTCCTACCCTATCGCTCCAATTCGGCCTTTGGATCCTCCCAAGAGGAGGCGCCTCTGACATTTCGGCTCCGCTGATTGGGAGACTCTCAGGCAGTACTTCTGTGGTTTCTCATGGAAAGATTACTGCTTCCGTAGCCATGGCCCTTCTGGGTGTGCTGAGCGCATCACAGAGGTGATTTTCTTGGGCATGGAGGCGTAGATTCCATATTCTATTTACAACAAATGCAAAAAAACCTTGATTAACTTTACTTGTTCCAAAGCTATCCTCAACCCAGAAGAGGCTTTCAGAAGGTACCGTCGCCTTCGAACTTCTGCCTCTCACTCGGCTTATATTCCTGGCCGGAATCGTGCAAAATCTGATCTTCGACTCGCCAAAAATTCCTTCATCCGACAAAAATGTGAAAATCTATCCAGTTCTAACTATTCTTGCTCTTTCTGGCATCTAGCTAAGAACCTCTTCCCTCCTCTTTTCCTGACAAAGCTGAACTCTTCGCTCAAACTTTCACTTACAATTCAACCCTGGACGATTCCAGTGCTGTTCCTCCATCTCCTCCCCTCTCTGACTTTATTATGTCTGAAATTAGAATCTCTTCTAAAGATGATTTTTCTGCCCTATCTGGGCAGGCGTATGGTCCTTATGGTGTTCCTCCTGTTGTTCTTAAGAACTGTGCTTCTGTGCTGACACCCTGCTTAGGCAAACTCTTTCGTCTTTGTATCTCAACTGGTACATTTCCTTCCTGCTGGAAGTTCGCTTTCATTCATCCTGACCCAAAGAAGGGTGACTGTTCTCAACCCTCCAAGTATCGTCTAATTGCTTTGATTTCCACAAGGGACGCTCCTCTACTGGCTATCTTCTTACATATCGCTCTGACTCTTGGTCATCCTCCTTTCGTGATTTCCGTAAAACTTTTGCTATTGCGCGAGACATATCAAAAGCTTATGATAGTCTGGGACAAATCTTTGATTTCCAAACTGTCCTCCTTCGATTTTTATCGTTCCAGCTGTGCTTTCATAACAAGTTTCCTTTCTGGCCGTTCTGTAGCTACAGTTGCAGATGGTCACAGTTCTTTTCCTAAAGCTATTAACAGTGGTGTTCCTCAGGGTTCTGTCCTGTCACCCACTCTTTTCTTTTTATTTATTAATGATCTTTTAATTCGCACTTCCTGTCCTATTCACTCCTATGCTGATGATTCCACTCTTCACTTCTCCACCGGCTTCCCAAAGCGTTCCTCACAGCAGTCACTTCATGATTTGTGGAGGACGGCTATGGGACACTTAACCTCTGATCTTTCTGCTATATCTGATTGGGGCAGAGAAAAACTTCTGACTTTCAGTGCATCAAAAACTCAGTTCCTCCATCTGTCTACTCGTCACAATCTTCCACACAACTATCCCCTTACCTTCAACAATACACAACTCAATCCTTCCTCTTCTCTTAACATTCTTGGCGTTTCCTTTTCTCGTGAGCTTTCCTGAAAAGATCACATATATTCTCTTTCTAAAACAGCTTCTAAGAATTTAGGTGTGCTGTACCTCCTCCGCTGTTTCTTCACCCTGACTCAGTTGCTGTCTCTGTACAAGGGTCTTGTTCGCCCCTGTATGGAGTATGCTTCTCATGTGTCGGATGGCTCAACCCACATAGCTGTACTTGATCCTGTGGAATCATTCGGAAATTTTTTTTTAATATCTCAAAACAACTGGCAGTGCCTGAGGCCATTACTAGTACTAACTGTATTTTCTGCTACTAGGAAAAATGTACAGTTGTAACCAGTGCTCGAAATACAGGGGTTGTGAGAGGGGGTTTCATATAAATTATTTCATATAAATTAAAACTCGAAAGCTTTAGTTTACAGCGATTTTTACAGGACCCACCCTGGGTCCCCTGGAACAGCACATTTCCATGGGTCCCATGTAGATTTAGCGGGGTCAAACCCACCTGACCCGGCCTGTATTTCAAACACTGGTCGTAATCCCAAAAGTTTTTTTTGGAATGAAGAGCTTTCATCCAGCTATCGGAAAGAAAACGCTTCATCCTTCATTATCATTTTAAGTCTCATGTGATCTCACTCTTACTAAGACAGCCGTGCGGTGGACGTATATACAGTAGAAATAATTTTTTTCACAAGATTGGAAGCTTCAAAAGATCATATAATCATCTCGTGCAGCTAACAACATAAAAGTCACAACCGCTTGAAGTTTTATATATACTGTATATATATATATATATATATATATATATATAGAGAGAGAGAGAGAGAGAGAGAGAGAGAGACGTTTGTAAATACTTTTGCGATGTTCCATCGACAGGGCCACGACTAAGATGACGTTACATCGTGAGGATTCACTCAAGGCATGTCCTTATGCCTTGCCTCAAACCTCAACCTCATTACAAGGACTTCTCGCTGCACCTCGACCTCTCTCTTCAAAGAACCAGTTAGACGAGAGCACCATCATGTAAACATCATTGTGCAGGTCCCATTTTGGCCTGGTGTCATTCACCTAACTTTATATAAAGACTAATCATTACCTCGCGCGTTATTACTATTGAGTCATTATTCAAGTGCTCATTTAATTTCAACTGTAAACAATCAACTTTTATTTTGTCTCACTCATAAATCATTTATTTTGTTCAATAAAGAAAGAAAACTCATTCTATTAATCAACCTAATTAATAACATTATTTGATCTAAAAAGCTCATGGTGACCCTAGCCTTATCAATCATCATCATTAACAATCAATCGTAACTATTATCAATATTAATTATTATTTTTATTGTACTTCCTCTATATACACACTTTTGGTTACCTTTGGTTAGCTTCCGCCCGAATTGTTCATTCTGACGAAGGTCAAGCTTTTCACTCCACCTTAGACCTACAGTTTAACGTGGAATCCGAACCACGCCCCATCAGCAGCCCAGCGTCTTAACCACTAGGCCACCAAGGGTACCCATTTATCTACCAACCACACTTTCTTTATTGTGTGGAAGGATTAACAGCTGGATTTTGCTGCGCGCCGGCTGCCGTCGGGTCTCGAACCCGTGGCCGATGGATTCGTAGTCAGCGACGCTAACCACTACACCACCGAGGCGCATTATATATATATATATATATATATATATATATATATATATATATACTAATTTCTTCTCCCTTTGATTCAGTCAGTTAAAAATAAGACATATCGAGTTAAAGGAAAAGCAGATTTTATAAGTTTATTTTGCACTTTATTTCTTATATATATATATATATATATATATATGGTCTCCAGTTGTTGCATGGCAGTTCGGGTGTTGAAATAAAAAATTATTATTTGTAACAATAAACTACAGACGCTTGATATTTGCTGCTAAGTTTTTTCTTTTTGTATAACAATATCTGCAGATGTTCGAATCACTAAAGGAAAGGAACAACTTGGAGATGATTAATATACTCGAGTAATAAAACTACATTATATACAGGGCGTCCCAAAAAATGTATACACACTTTAAATAATTATAAAGGCAGTGTTTATTAAAATACATTTCATTTTCAAAATGTAATGGAATCTACAGACATTATTTAATTGTTTTGTCAACGCCTGTTTTCAAACTGACGTCCGTTCTGGTCCAGGCACTGCTGATAACGCGAAGCAATGGAATCGCAAACATCACGAAACATTTCGTTTGGTATTTGTGTGCATTCTCGTTCAATGGCTGCTCTCAATTCAGCGACTGTTGCAGGTTTTTAGCGTAGACTTTGTCTTTTAAGTATCCCCATAAAAAAAAGTCTAGTGGTGTGAGGTCTGGTGAACGCGGAGGGTATTCTATGAAACCCCTTCGTCCAATCCACATCCACATCGTGCCAAGTACCACTCGCAATACTCCACTCTTCGGTCCGGATCATCTTCATTAATAGCATGGACTAATCTTGGAATGTAACTTTTCCATTGACAGCGCTTCAAAATGCGTTGGACAGACGATTCTGAGATTCCTACCTCACGACTCGCTTGCCGCACAGATTTTCTTGGACTTTGGTGATACGTTTCCAGTACTCTTTCTTGCTTTGTGGGGCTTGTCGATGTCCGTGGACTTCCGGAACGCTTCTTGTGGACATTCTGAACAGTTCCATCGGCTTCAAACTTATCTCTAATTCGAGTGATGGTAAGTTTGAAATTTATAGGTGATGGTATTTTTTCCCATTATATAAGTCAATAGAAGTTCTTTGATACCATTTTTGTCAAAATCAAAATTTGTTTAGGGGTTCCTCATCGAGGTTGAATTTCTCGGATTTCAGGAAACTTCAGTTTTTCTTCAATTTAGGGAAATTTAGTGATTCGCAATAATGGTAGCACTGCAATTTACTAATATAACATTCATTTGTTCCCAAATTTAATTGTATAATTTAATTTATAATAATAAGGCACTTATTTCTTGATTTGTATATCATTTAATAAATATTTGAATCATGGAGGTGTCGCATGATTTCTTCTGTATTCCATTATTTTTGTTTTTTTATATTTTTTAGGCGACCACAAGGCCATTTTGTATAATAAAACGTAACTAAAAGCATTGTTCTTATTGTACAGATGATGATTATATGCATGTTTCATATAATTGAATGTAGGGCCATGTCAAACCCACTACAGTTCAAGACTTTTTTTTTCAGTCAATGATTTCGTAAATTCTGTATAGTCTGTCTGGCGTAAGGTTGTTACCTCATTTTCAATTAATTTTCTGTTGCAGATTGATTTTGTTGGTTGAAATATTCTAATAATGGTATAAGAGTGATTGCGAATTGAGCCAGAACAAAAAGGACAAGGTTTCGCCTTCAGTTTTTGTACTGAGACACTCGACCGAACGTTTCCTGGTAGGACAGCCGACACACTCTCTCTGCGGCTCGAAATTGCCAACTGCCCGAGAAGTTCTTAATTATTTCTTTTACGTTAACGAAAAGAACTGTAATAGGCGAGAAGCGGTCAAAATAACTGTTGACAATGTTCTTACATTCTGGGCGATGGCTAGAATTTAGACAATGTGGCCATGCAACTGCATCAAGAAGCTGGAAGCTTTGTGGAATGAGTGGTATGCGCTAAACAGAAACAGGAAAAGGGAATCTGATCCTGGAGAAAAGAGAAAGCTGTTTACAGACAAACTTGATCGACTTTGGGACATCGGAGCAGATGATGCGATCGAAGAAATCAAATGCAACAGATTCCTAAATGCATACGATAAAAACGAAGATATCAGGTTTTATATAGATCAAAGTTCAGAAAGACTTGGTACAATGTCTGAGAATGACAAAGTGTTTAGCACAAAGAGAAAACAACAAGCAGAAAGGTTAAGACGAGAAGAAATTAAGATAGCCCGACACTCCAAAGATGCGAGCCTTCATTCTGTAGCTTCCATTTTAAAGGAACAGCATTGTGCTGAAGCCTTCTCTGAGAACTCGGATGACTCTGAGAGTAATGATAATTCTGAAAGGATCAATGGTTCGGATAGTCAATTCGTTGCACCCACAAAACGATGTATTGAAGACAGTTTCTGTCAATCTGCCTCGTAAGCTTCTGATATGTACTCCCATCATTAAGATGGCCGATCGATTCCGCCTGTCCAACAATCAGGTTTGTTTACCGGTTGATCTACTTTCGAATAACATATATATATATATATATATATATATATATATATATATATATATATATATATATATCAATACAGTTAATTTACATGAGTACAATTACTTCGCTTAAAAATGTTGTGTATCTTATTTTTATTAGGTTGATGGAGTTGTCAGCGCAATCGTGCGGTAGTAGGATGGGCGCAAAATGAGATAGTGCAATGCAATTGCAAATGTTGATCAATGTTGCATAAGGTTATACAAAAGGGGGAATGTTGCAAGATGTTATGCAATACAGGGGGATGGGGGAATGTTGCAGGAGCAACAAGGGGTTATGCAACTTGGAGGCGGAGTTATCCCCGAAGAGAAAGAGAGGAGAAGGAGAGAGAGGAAGATAGGTGTTCGCCTGGCAGGAGCCAAGCGCATATTAAGACTTCAGCGAGCGGCCGTTGTCTTAATATGTTCCTAATCAGCCAGCTGGCTTAATCAGCCAGTTGGCTTATCTGGCTGAGCTGCCAGATTGCGCTATTTATTTAATTAAAGCATATATTCAGGCTTAATCCGCCAGTTGGCTTAACCAGTCAGTTGAATTAGAAGGCGTAAATGGCTTGTTCAGATGTACATTATTAGGGCTGAGTAGCCAGATTCCTTTATGTATTTAATTAAAGCATATATTCTGGCTCAACTAGCCATTTGACCGAGAATACCTAGAAGGCAGATGTACATATATTTCCTTTTCAACTGCCAGATTGCGCTATCCAAATATTTTTGACAGTTGGCTTAGAAATCCGTCAGCCGTTTTAGAGGGCATCCATTTAATGGTGTATAGATGATCAAAAATAATAATAGCATACGAAATACGAACGAGTAATATATAATCAAACTAGTAAATAAATATACAATAAAACGATGGAATATATATGATCAAAAAATAAAAAATAATAATAGCATAAGAAATACGAACGAGGAATGTGTGTATATATATATATATAATATATATTATATATATATATATATATATATAATAAAAAATATACAAAACGATGTAGAGTAAACTATCAGTATAATAGTACAGGAAATATATATATATATACATATATATATATATACACAGTTATATTAAATAATTAAATATATTGAAAATAAAAAATAATAATAATATACAAAACGAAGGAGTATAATCAGCAGCGTTTTAGTACAGGAATATATATATATATATATATATATATATATACACATATATATACAACATTAAATAATTAAATATAATGAAAATAAATATACATCAAAATACTTTATGTTCTACTGCGCAAAACACTAAACTCGCACGTGATTGAGTCTACAGTCACAGCATTATTGCTTTGCACTACACGGTAAATACGTTCAACAATTACTTCACCGTTCAAGGTGTGCGGTCGCCTATACTCGATATAAATGGCCTTCATATCGTTCATTACTATGTTTATGCCCACTTTACATTCAGTTGGCAAGTTATTTTTAAACACGGATAGAATACAATTAAAAACACGCACAAAGAGGTCATCGTTAGCCACAACATCATTATTAAATACACGTTTAGAAACACTCCTTTCCAATCGAGGGTTTGTTCTTACCGTCTCGAGCTTTTCAATCGTGAACTCTTCTTCACTCTGCACAGCGGTAATTGAAATAATCTTCCAAGTCGTAACGACAACTACTCATTGTATAGAGATACAGCTCTTCAGGGTGAACAGTGTAGGCGAGCTCTGCCCTGTACCGCTCAAGTACTTTGTACCAAAGTTCGGGATATTTCGAAGAGTCTAAACCTTTTAAATAGGCATCCCGCTCTAGACCATTCTCTCCTTGTTCATTCCTACATTCGATAAATCCGTCGAGCAGAGCGGTATATACACATTCAAGAACCGTGTCAAAATAAATCATATCCGTAACACGAGCGTCTAATATAGGCTTCAGCTTGCGGAATCCGACGATTTCAAACATTCTGTCGAGGATGAAACGGTTTCGCGTAGGGAGAAGAACGTTATTATCAGATGCATTCTTCCACATCAGACGTATATCAATGCATAGCTAATCGTCATTTATACACAACGTGCAAACAACGGCATATGAGGGGGCATCACTAATCTTACTCTCTTCTTGTACCTACACCTGCAGGTATTTTATAACGGTCCTCACCCCACTCCTCAATTATCACGAAGACTCTATTCGTCTCCTCAACACTTAAATAAATAACATTACATTTGCTTGCTTGCCTACAAATCGTTTCAAATACATAGTTAATGGTGCCGGTTTCACGCCTGAACACGCGCAATGACTTCGTCACGGACACATCGTACACGGCATTGAGAATGCTTCTCAAAGGAAGTTCCATCGTATTCGTACGTCCAGTCGGTTCAAGCTCTGAGATGACTATAAGCCACAGGTGGGCGGATTGGCTCGACGGGCGGAGTGAGTCACGCCGATGAAACGTGTACGAGTTTGTTCGAACTCATATGCTTCGAGGTGATGTACACGGGTGGGCGGCGCGATGGGGGGAGTGAGTCACACCATAAACTGCTGAAGCGTGTACGGGGTTGTTCGAATACTTGTGCTCCATTATACTGAGCAAACAGAATTTTCCGCTATATGAAGCAATACCGGGTTTAATGTTTTATCACTCAACAGACGTTCATTTCCGCAAACTAAACATTTTCACAATCCGGTGCACTATTTGAGAGAAACATATGCCCATATTTATCCTTTTTGTTTAACAAGCGATACTCCTCTCTAAACTCTGTTAAAAACTCACACAGCCCATTAGCCACAACCTCACTACAAACCTCGTCATGATATATATATATATATATTAATATAGTGGTAAAAATACATAAGGTTCTCCATGATGACAATATTTACATTTTCAACCGTAGGGTAAGAGTACTCGGTATGGTGTAACATGACATAATATCGCTTGTCATACCACTCGTCAAACTCACTATCCATAACCGTTGCTTATCTTCTGAAGGTGTTGTTTCTTCTACTTCGCGGTATATGTGAGATTTTATAAAGGTTAGGTCTACAACATACTTCAATACATCCTTGTACTACGAAATCCTTCAATGCCCTCGCCAGAATAGCCGTAGAGTATTTGAATGTTTTTGTCCTTCACGGTTCAATGTAGCCTTAAAGGTATCAAAGGAGGGTGGAATAGGGAGTTTTTCAGTATCCACCACATCTTGGCACTTTGCCGAATACCACTTCATAAACGTTGAACACGCAATATTAAAGGTAGCCATTACTATTTTTTGCCTACGCGGGGAATACATCATCTGAGCTCAAAGGTATGCAGAGGTCAACTGAGCACGCAGGGATAGAGATATGCTCAGGTAGTGGCAGGAATCTCGCGACCAATCTTACAGTGGGCCGAGTTTAGCTTTTTTCCTCTACACACACACACACACACACACGCGCGCGCGCGCAAAGGAGAAAATGAAACCTTAATTGAGGCAAATATACGTGATAAATTACCATATCGTTAACAATACACATATATATAAATACAATCAACGATTAAGTTAGCCAAAGGGTACGGTATCATAGGTACCAGGCACTTGGTAACGCTTCCTATATGTGTTACGGCATACCGTTGTGCGTAAGTTTCTTCACACACCCCAGTTTCTGGGCCCAAAAAATGTGGATCCCCACACTCAGTTGGGGTGAATGGTCGCCCTCATCTTCCAAGCACACTAGATCCTTCAACGAGTCAAAGTTAACGACTCGAGGGTTCGCATGGTTAAGCGTGAAACCTTAGCCTTCACGATATACTTCATATCATCCCCCACCCTCACCCGTACCCCATAGGCCATAGGTTTTTGGCCCTGTTGATAAAAATTAGTCTGCGTATGCATCATCACCGTACTCATCCTTGATCTCGTCAGTTAGCTCCCCGAGGAATTCCCCAATAGCGGGTATGTATTCACCCTCCCTCGCTGTGAATATCACGCTATCTGTGTCAGCGTACAGCACCCTCCATCCAAGAGAGTGCAGTAGACCCCAAAGTTTGATGGGGGCGTAGGCCGTTGTGAAACTGGCTACAAGTATGTTTGTAACACGTGAGGTATTTGTGGCCAGTTTGGTGATGTTGTAATATATTATGTAAGTATTACCTACATTCACGATCTCCATAACCTCTTTAACGGGAACGTTGGCATAATCCCAGATTTCACTACAACTTTTTGCCAAATGAACGTTCCCTTTGCCGGTATTCTGTGCAAATTTCCCCCAAAGACTGTTTAAACACAACTTTGCACTAAAGCGCTTGCCATGATTCTTACCAATTTTGGAACGGTCAAGCTGTATACCTTCATGGGCAGAGTAGCGCTGAATATAAGCCGTTTTTTCATCTTCGGTATCAACCCCTCGCGGATATCCTAGTGCTTCTACTTTATCCTTCAAAAAAGCGTTTATATATGGTGTGAAAAGGTTGGGTAGCTTCTGAAACCTCCACACCTCATGTATCTTCAATATTCTCTACCCATGGCGAACGGCTAGGTCCAGCTCAGGGCTTGTATATACACCTCTGATCTTACGCTGGTTGGTTGTATGGTTACAATCACCGTTGTTCTCCTCTGCGCACTTCACGCACAGGGGAAACATGAGCTTCTGATCTATAACGACAGGTAAGATCGGCATCCATAAATCGCGAAGGGGGAGCACGTCTATGAAAGAGAGTCCGAAGTAACGCTCATTCAAGTTAGCTGAAAACTCCTCGATGATTGGATGGTGGGACCCACCAGTTTTTCAGGCGCACCTACAGGGAACGGATTGTTCTTCATGACGTAGGGGTATAAAGAACAGAAGTCGTAGTAATGGAGTTTCACGCCCTCCATAGGCAGAAAATATAGCTTGAATGGGTTTGTACGCCCTCCAAGCAAGTTGTCATCGCATTTAAGGGGGTCCAGCACTATTGAACGCTTGATGGCCCTTATTTCTTCACAGTACTGGTCATCCGTTTCCATCCGTGCATCATACTCATGCTCCCACACAATCTTGTGAGTGAACAGTGAGCCTAAAGTTGATCGCGGTTACGGGTCCATGCGAGGCTTTCGGCGGGAAATCTTCTATGGAGGTCCCATGTGACGGCACACCCAGCGCGCTGGCATCCAAGCCACCAACAGCCGTTAAAGGAATACACATTCTTCTCACCAGTGGCTGGATTCAGCCGCGTTGGGGGCATGTTTTATATATACCCCGGTCTGTTGCTGTAGGTGTATGAGCCAGTAAATAGCTTTGTGCCCATAACTGCGGGGATTGTTTCTTTGAATGACTGCTGAGGTGTCTTTAGGCATGAAGTTCTTCTTGAACACTGTAAATCATAATGAGGCGATCGTGGTCGCGACTTGCAGCGGATCGCATTTGAAACGGGATATGTACATCCTTCCAAAGGCCTGGAAACATACCCTAAGCACACGCACATCCTTCACGCAATAACGTTCACATTCATCAGCTATATTTTATGGACTAGCTTCATTAAAACTGTTGTAGTAGTGGTCAAAATCTTCACGCTGACTATCACTCATGTTGGTGTAGCTAAAGTAATGTTTGGGTGGGGGTAGTCCTAGGTAATTCAAAGTTTCGTCAGTGAGGAATGTGTAAGGGAAATACGCTTTTGAAACTTCAGCGGCTACCCCCCATGACCTTGGATAGCTTTGCTAATTTACAAGGTGTGAACAGCAGGGTGTCTTTAAACTGTACATTACCTCTTATCTGCATCTGTATTACGTAGTTTGTTGCCTCTTAACAAGGGATCACCTGTAAATATCGCAGAAGACTCGTGTTCAAGCAACTCCTTATAAAGGAACTGTGTGTCAAATTTCTACCAGGTATGGGCAAGAATATACACAGTCATTTTTTTTAACTTGTCCGCTAATTTGACAATATAGGATATAAAGAGTTTCACAGGGCTGCCGTGTACAGTCGTTTTAAAAACGTTTGTCTGATTTCCACATTTGTGGCACTCGCCACATTCGATCTCCATGCACTCATCACAGATAGCCTGACTTATGAGTAAATGTGGAATAACCATGCTTCACTCCATCCGCCTTATATTTTTCATGACATGTAGAACAGTGAATTTCATCGCATTTATGTTTGAAATTCCCCCAATTATCCATCATGTGAAAAATACCCCACTTGCAAATCCTCATTTTCCTGCAAGTGCCATTTGATTTATGGAGTTCAAAGCATTTATTATTGAAAGTTGTACGTCTACACACATTATATTCCCTCTTCTCGGTTTCAACTACACGACTTTCACATTTGAGGCTTTTACACTGCTCACATACCATGTAGCAATCCGTACAATGTTTCACCATATCATCAGCAAACTCGAGACATCCCTTACAGAAATCATGATGCCTTCCATATTTTCGACTTTTATCATAACTGGCGTAGAGAGCCCTTATGTTACGAATGGGGAGATACGATGTTCCTGACAATCCTAAAATAAGTAGAGGTCTTGTACGATCTCTCACGATGCTTTTAAAAACATACACAGTCCTACGACGATCATCTATTCCAAATACGACTATACGTGCATTCATTTCCTGCTCGGCCCCTTCTCAGTTCTTCAGGACCCATATTACACTCAAACTCAAGCTTACAATTTGAAGCCAGTTTACGGGCACGCTGTACAACCGTAGGCAGCCAAATTTTTGGCGTCCATGTATTTAGCACAGTGAACATATGAACTAAGACTATTGCTATAAAGCCACAACCACAGTCGACGTTTAAATGCTTTCTGTAAATAACCGGAGAATTGAAATTAAGAGTATAAGGTGTGGCACTATGCCCGCAACCCTGAATACTCTGTCAATATCTACCGTGAAGTTGTCCAAATTGAAGGCTGTACTACTTTGAGAGGCCTGCATTATACGGCCCAAGATATATTCTATGTCTACACCGCCAAACGTCTGAACGGTATTACTACCCAAAAATCATCTACGTCCCCATCATCTGACCCGAACCTGAAGGACTAACTCGTCCGAACTTCACGTTCGTCGCGGTTCTGAAGGGAAAACTCCACAATACGTTCAACTACACGTCGCAATCCAACACCGTTGGTATACAGGGATCCAGGGTCAACCCTGACCACGTACCGATTTCTAGTCAGGGCAGGGGTGGGAGTAGCGGTGCGCACCAACTCGATTGTTATACCGTCCTCCACAGTATGAGAAGCTGCTGTGGAGGTAGTACCCAGAACTGAACAGGAATAATGGGGCATATTTGAGGAAGGTACTATTTTGGGAGGTTTGTCGTTAGACGTAGAGGGTTGGTACTCTAATACTGGGGGTCTAACAACCGGCGCAATCCTGGCACGCTTTATACATGACGTGGAGGGTTCTTCATAATGCTTCCGCTTTGAATTGTCCCAAGCAACAGGTGTCGCTCGTGAGGGTTCATCAGCAAAGAATGATTCTGTAGCTACACGGCCATCGAGTTCATCTGTGTTATCGATGATGGGGGACTGTACATCGTCATCATTCACGATTCTGTGGAAGAAGAAAAACAAAATATAAGGAGCAGCACTCAAAATTTGTAATATTTTGTAAATGACCCACTTAGGGGTGTGACGTATTACAGATGGAATCTGTAGAAAAATTCAGGTTCACAAGCCCCTGATGTGGAGAAACTGTATTTATGCTTAAAATCATTAAAGATAAGGAGGAGATGTTCTCAAAATTTTTGCATAAAGTAGTATGATGCTATTCGACTTATTAGTCAGTGTTCAACGAGTACCAAGATGAAATTTTGTTCCACAAAGGAGTATATGACGTTAATTCGTTACAGGGTAATGAGCATACAGTCACTGTAGTTGACGATCTCATGTTGGAGATGGATAAAACGTTTGCCGAGATATTTACGGTGTTCTCCCACCATCTTGACATAAGCGTATTCTTCATCAACCAGTATCCATTTTTCAAAAACAAATACATGCGTGATGTGTCTCTAAATACACAATATCTAGTCTTACTCGCACAACGTAGAGATGTGTCACAAATTGGGGTATTAGCCAATCAAATGTTCCCGAATCAGGGTACGGAGTTTTTGGAGGTTTATAAAGAAGCCACAAGTCAGCGTTAAAGATATTTTCTTTGTGACCTTCACCCGCGAAACACGTTTAGTGGGCTTCTAAGAACGATTATATTCCCAAACGAGCCTGAAACGGTGTATATTCCAGAATGACAAATAGGCTGAAAAAATATAGTGGATTAATAAAAATCTATCAAAGATTGCCCCGGGCACTGCAACAGATGTTTGTTAAAAATATCGACTCCGACTATTTAAAATGCATCTGTGAAGTCTGTCTTAATGTTATAAAATGTAATGTGCCAATGAAACCACTTTGCGAATTACTGTGCAAAAAGGGGGATCATTCCTCCCCATCTTATTTTCAGTTTGGGGTCCTTTACTAACTACATTAATATAATGAAGAAAGTGGTAGTGATTCCGCACGAGGTGTATGTTTCATTGCAAAGTTCAAAGATTCCAGACACGGTTTTAGAACCCGTAAAAGTAGGCTTAAAAGAATAGAAAGCGAGTTGCTAGCATTATTAAACAGTGAAAATCACCCGTTGAGAAAAGGATCTTGTACCAAGAGACTTTGCAGAAATTTCTTCATGAGTACGAAGATTGTAAGAATCCGACAGAGCTCCCCGTGGTTATTAGGCACAGCGCGAGCAACGATGAGCATGGTGACACAGGACCTGGGCCCGACGTTAAAGATTACCAACCAAAGAATAACGGAACACAACACATCGAACATTTATTAAAAAAGCAGTCTCTCACATTGAGGAATAAAGGCTTAAGTCTTTATAATCTATTGAGTGAGGACCCCATCATACAATGGGCCGATACGGGCGAGGTCATTGTTGAAGGAACATGGGTACAAGGATCCAACATCGTTGACATTGTCCATGATCTGGTGAGAAAATCGGACAGGCCCTTACCAACAGGATGGAAGCATATTAGAGCAAGACTAAAACAAATAAATGTCCCCAAAACATTGATAGGTAATCTGAATAGGTTAAAAAACTTGGATCAAGTCTCGCATGTGTCACAACTGAGTACGCCATCGCCCCCCCCCCAGCAGTAGTGTCCTTGAAGAGGAGAAAGAAGAGAACAAACGGCCAACCTTATCCACTTGTCTCTAAAATACAGAAATGGATAACATATTAAGTAAACGATATTATGACATTTCTAACCCCGCTTCCTATGGCGGCGTTAACAGACTGCACAGAGGTGTTTACGGAGTAGGGAAAAAAGATGTTGAGAGGTGTTTGCGGGAGCAGGCTGCTTATACATTTCATAAGCCGGTGAGAAAACGGTTTAAAACGGCCAAGACAACAGCTGCTTTGATTGACTCTATTTGGCAAACGGATTTAACAGACATGGAAAGATATTTAGTATATAATGAAGGTTGTCGCTACATCCTATTCATCATAGATGTATTCTCTAGATATCTGTGGCTAATTCCACTGAAAAATAAAACGCCTGAAACAGTTGCTAAAGCGACCAAAACGTTGATGTTAAAAGAAGATAGGGTTCCTGGCTATTTTTGTACGGATATGGGGAAAGAATTTATAGGTCGCGCTTTTCAGAACATGCTGACAGAGTTTAATATCAGTTACTACACTAGCAGTTCTATACATTTGGCCTCTTTAGCTCAAAGAGTTCAACGTACCATAAACGAACGCATACATCGCTATTTTACACATAAAATCACATACAGATATATAAACGTTCTCGATTCATTGGCGTCGTCATACAACGGTTCATACCACCATACGATTGGCACAACACCTAACGAAGTTTTAGAAAGATATACGCGTCCAGAGGTGAGAGGAGATGGAGCACCGCCACCAGACTCTACACATTTCAAAATCAATGATTATGTAAGGCTATCACGTTCGGGAAATAAATTTGAGGAGGGATTTGAGCAAGGATGGACACGCGAGATTTTTAAAGTTCGTGCTGTGAGACCTAAAGGCGAGATAATGATGTATTACGTTGAAGAATTGAATGGGGAAGAGATCGCTGGAGGCTTTTACCGCGAGGAGTTGCAGAAAGTGACATTTAATTTAGGAAAAAGTGTTTAAAATTGAAAAAATTTTAGGCAGTAAAGGTTCAGGAAAGAGAAAAATGTACCTGGTGAAATGGCTAGGTTACCCAGAAAGCTTCAACACATATATAATAGCTGCTGCAATAATGAAGCTTAAATAGTATGCCACATGGCGCCTAACCACTTCTATGTCACACTCCCGTCCTCTTTTTCTCTCTTTGTACATCCTAACAACACCCTGACCAACTTTTGACAGAACTCCACGGACCCATTGAATTGGAGCGTTGTTCGGGATAATCTTAAATGTTTGGGTAATTTTAAAATCCTATCTGCCGAACTTTCTATAAATTATCGAGAAATGTGCAATTAAAGCCGCACCATATATATATATGGATATCCTGGGCCGATATATATATAGACTAGGTTAGGTTACAAGGAGTTACAAGGAAAAGAAGTACCTCAAAAGGCCTTGCGGCCCATACCGAGGAGGTAACAATGGCAACGAATGCCAGGGAAAATTTTGTACACACTCAAATAGTGTGCCAGATTTGGTCTAACCTTTTCTTGAACTGATCCACAGAGGAACTGTTCACAACTTCTGAAGGTAACCTGTTCCATGTGTCGCAGATCTTATACGTAAAGTAATTCCCACACACACTAGTCCTAAACCGTTTCAAATCCAACTTCCAACCATTGTTGCGAGTTGGGTGATCATTTAAACTAAACATACTTCTAAAATCGACATCGTTCAACCCGCGTAAGAGCTTGAAAACCTCGATCAGTTGACCGCGCAGCCTCCGAGTTTCCAGCGAAAACAAGTTCAGGGCGCGTAACCGTCGATTGTAGCCCATATGCATAACGGAAGGGATTAACTTTGTGGCCATCGCCTGCACTCGCTCCAGCCTCTCAATATCTTTCCTGAAGGTGGGCGACCAGAACTGCACAGCATACTCCAGGTGCGGCCGAACAAGGGAATTGTACAGTGAGAGCACAATCTCCTTGTTCCGAAACTGAAATTGCCTCCTGATATAACCCAATAGTTTCTGGGCTTTCTTTTCCACCTCTACACACTGTTTCGTAAACTTCAGGTCGCTGCTAATTAGCACACCGAAGTCCTTTTCTAAATCAGTCACCTCGATATTACTCCCCAACATCGAGTAGTCCGACTAGGGGTTGGCATAGCCAATGTGCATCACTTTGCATTTACCCAAGTTAAACGGCATTTGCCATTTTTCGGACCACTCTCCTATCCTACCTAGGTCCGCACGCAGTTCCTCGATCGCTTCGGGCGTCCCAACATTGGCCCCAATCTTGGTGTCATCAGCGAATTTGGCAATCCGACTGACGATGCCACCGTCGATATCATTTATGTAAATGATAAACAACAGTGGCCCCAAAACGGAACCCTGAGGAACCCCACTAGTGACCGAGGCCCAACCCGAACTAGCCCCTTTAATTACCACCCTCTGCCGCCTATTCCTCAGCCAGTTTTCAATCCACCTACCTATTTCCCCACCGATACCCAGCGCGCGCACTTTCGCCATTAGCCGGCGGTGAGGTACCTTATCAAAGGCTTTCTAAAAGTCGTGATAAAGTATATCAATCGCCTTACTCTTATCATACTCACTCAACATGACATGGAAAAACTCGAGCAAGTTGGTGAGACACGACCTATGCCGTCTAAACCCATGTTGGGAGTCCCCAAGCAGCTTGTAGGAATCCAAATGGTCAACGATCCTATCGGCTATTATCCCCTCTAATAATTTACCTACAACTGAAGTGAGACTAATGGGACGATAGTTCCCTGGACTTTCGTGATCCCCTTTCTTAAAGATAGGGGTCACGTTGGCTTCCCTCCAGTCACCAGGCACCTGGCCCGTCTCCAACGATTTGTTGAAGACTGTAGCTAGGTGGGGAGCCACCTGGTCCCGCACCTCCCGCAACACTCTGGGGAGAAACTGGTCTGGCCCAGGAGCCTTAAACGCGCTCAGTTTGTCCATTCTATCGGCGATGACTGTCGCGGTACAGCGAACACTATCCATGCCAGCACCTTCGTGCCTCACGCCTGTCTCGGGGATGATGTGGGTGTCCTCCCTGGTGAACACTCCCGCAAAGTACTCATTGAGCACATTAGCGATGTCCGCGTCGGAGGTTCGCAGAACGCCGCTTCGGTCCTTTCTACTATTAACATAACTGAAGAACTCCTTAGGGTTCCCTTTGCAGAGGCTTGCCACCCGTAGTTCTTCGTTACGTTTCGCTAGTCTAACCTTCGCCTTCACTTCCCTACACAGACGGACATACGCTTCAGTTTTCTCATGGGAACGATTGGTCTTCGCCCTCCTATACGCTACTTTCCTATTTCGGATAGCCAAAGCGATGTCTCGATTGAACCACTTAGGCTGCGTTGAAGCAGGGGTGACCGGTTTTGAGGGTATGGCAGCAGACTGCAGCACCATAAACTCGTCCCGGAATGCACTCCACACTCGCTCAACATCGCCGCCGACCTCTAACCCCATCTCTCCTACGCTATCCTGAGGCTAACAAAGTCCGCCCGCCGGAGATCGAGCTTACTGCCTCTAGAGTTACTACGCTTCACCCGAGGGACGCACACACGGAGCCTAATCAGACCGTGATCACTCCCGCCCAACGATTCGTCAACGGTGAGGCCAGTGACGAGGTTGTCTTCGGTCGTAAATACTAAGTCTAGAACGCTTTCGCCTCGTGTAGGCTCGTTGACCCACTGAGTGAGGAAGTTCTCATCAGCAAAGTCAACTAGCCTCCTCCCTTCAGCATCAGCAGTCCTGTCTTCCCACTTTATGCCGCGACAGTTGAAGTCTCCTAAAACTACACACACCCTATCCCCTAGCAGGCTACTGAGTTCGGTGTACAGGGCTGTATCCTCCTCGAGGAGGAGATGCGGAGGTCTGTACACCAAGATTAACCTATAGTTCGTACCCCCCACGTTCAGATCGACGCCAAGCAGCTCCCGTTTCGATCGGAACTGGCAGTCAACCGGACTCAACGTGTCCCTGACATATATTAGTACCCCACCCCCCTCCCCACGGGTGCGGTCTTTGCGAAACATTCTATACCCGGGAATTTCGAACTCCCCAACGTAGTCCCTACGATCAGTAGGGACTACGTTGGCTATATTACGTCCCGGTTAGGTTCAGCTATGTTAGGTTAGGTTTGGGAGAGTTTCAATAAGAGAAAACGCCCATAAAATTATGATCACAAAGCAGATATCCTTTCACTTCGGTTTATTAAGAATTTAAAAATTATAATACACGCAATGAATGAACCGGAGTACATAATCACAAATTAATTACTTACATCTCTGCAAAGTCGTTAGCGGGAAAATCCTTCTCTTTGCCACAAATTTCTACAATGGATTGCGTTGAAAGTAGCGCGTTCCCGTCCACAGCGTTGAAAAGGTGGAGCGCAGCCGTTGGGTAGAAATCTTCATCTTCAAACAATTCGGGAGAGTTGTAGAGCGACTCCTGACTCATGGTTAGGTATTTCAAAAGCACTGAGCTTAAAAAACGACTGAAATGGAAGACTGTGATGAAAATGCCCCCTTTTATAGAAGGGTCGTAATTGCGGACATCCCACAATACCCGATTCGCGAGCTTCCTATTGGCTATCAGGGAATTTTGGGCTGGACATAAGGCGTGAGTGATGCCATCCACCAACCAGAGGTCCTGGGCTCCCCCCACAGGGTTGTGACTGGCTGCCCCGTGAAATCTGGGGCGTGTCAAATATTTCCATTCGTAGAGAGAGAGAAATGCGTTGTTTTTTGATCTTGTATTCTGCCCCGATGATATGGTGGCGGATTTGAACGTATGATGAGCAATCATTTATACGAGGAACTTAACGAGGTTGGAAGATAAGTTGGTAAATGAATTTACTGTACCCCATCTAAAATAGGTTCGGAAAAATTTATTTCCTCTGAAACATAAAACGTAATTTCAGAATCAATTATCTATGAAGGAAAAATAATCAGTGCGCGAAGTTCGAGACAATTCTCCCAGCAGTAAAAGTTTATTGGGGCCCAGATTTGGCGAACGATACAATAAATAAATTTTAAAAAATGACAGAGTATTCCGGGTTGCGGGTCATTAAGTCGAAGTTATACTGCCTTACCTTCTCTCCATTTCCCTCAAGATTTACACTCCAACTTAGCCCTACTTTTAAACGGGATATATATATATATATATATATATATAAGAGAGAGAGAGCACGAGAGAGAGATTTGTACATATATAGGATCACCTTTGCTTTCGATGGCTTCGGCCCGAATTGTTCATTGTGGCGATGGCTAAACTTTTCAGCCCGCCATAGACGTACTTTTAAACGAGGATATATATATATATATAGAGCGAGAGAAAGAGAGAGCGCGAGAGAGAGAGAGAGAGAGAGAGAGATTTGTGCATATATAGGCACACCTTTGCTCTCGATGGCTTCGGCCCGAATTGTTCATTCTGGTGAAGCCCAAACTTTTCACCCCGCCCTAGACCTACGGTTTAACGGGGATGTGTATGTATATATATATATATATATATATAGAGAGAGCGCGAGAGAGAGAGAGGGATCCATGCTAGGGCACCCTGGTTACCCACTTATCTACCAATCGTGGAAAGATGTTTTCACTCCACCTTAAACCTACAGATTAACACAGATCATTAGGACACCCTGGTTTCCCATTTATCTACCAACCGTGGAAGGACGCGCCGCCACCTGGTCTCGAACCCGGCGCATATAATCGCGCATAAATTTGTGTGCGCGTAATATTTTATGGGCGTATAGGCGGGTGTGTACGTGCCCAAACGAAGTATACACTATGCCAACTGGCTGATAATGCCTGGAGGCACTAAATGATTAAGCCAACTGACTGATTAGAGGCCAATAAGACAGCGGGCGCTCGGCTGAAGTCTTAATATGTGCTTGGCTCCTGCCAAGCGAACACCTCTCTTCCTCTCTCTCTCCTTCTCCTCTCTCTCTCTTGTGGGATAACTCCCCCCTCCAAATTGCATAACCCCTCGTTACTTTTGCAACAACCCCATCCCCCCTTTTGGGGGTGCCTTTCAACAAGGGGGGTGGCACTGGTGCTGGCATTGATCAACATTTGCAATTGCATTGCACTCTCTCCTTTTGCGCCCATACTACTTGCGATCAGCAGTTCCTCCAGTGGATCTTGACCAATTTAACATCTCCAAGGCAACTATAGTGAGACAGAGAGCATTACATCGACGTGAAGTGGCACAAGATGTTAAGAGTAAATTTGTCCCACCAAAATATGTTGTAGTACACTGAGATGGAAAGATGATGAAGGTATAGAAATAGATGTATAATCAACACTTAGTTATACAATGCTCATATTTCTAGACGCTGCATTTTAAAATTTTGAATGTTTTACAAATCCGTAATCATTATTACCTAATGTTTTTTTTCAATACAAGATTCCTTTGGGATACAGGAGCACAGACAAGCCATCCTTATCTCAGGCAGTCCAGACCATGTAAATGGAAAACTTCTTTCAAGAAATAGACTTCAGGATGGGACTGGAAAATCGCAGGCACGTGCAACCATTGATGCTCTAGAAGACTGGAATATAGAGGAACGTGTCGTTGGACATAACTGCTAGTAACGCAGGAACAATTCAGGGAAGAAAACTACTCCATCTAGAATGTCGCCATCATGTTTTAGAATTGGTAGTAGGGTCAGTATCGGCTAAACTATTTGGAAAAACAAGTGGTCCATCTGAACCAAGATTTCTCGAATTACAGGACAGGTAAGATATCATGCTACATTATGTTTTAGAAAATACTGAATATGAAACAATATGAAAAAATTATAATTTAAACCACAGATAGTTTAATACAAAAAATATGTACTTATCATTCTTGAACAAAGATAATTTATACGGCAAACATGAAGCATTATATTTTGTGTGCAGATGGCTAGATATAGATCTAGCAACCTTCAAAATACTTCCTATCAACGACACGTGATTAAAACAGGTGCGAAATCAGGTGATCTGCAATCTTTAAACGTTGGTCCAGAAGAAAGAGTGCAGTCACTTTATCCGTGAGCCTCACGAAGTGAAGTTCCGTCGTCCAGGTGCATATCATCACGTTCGTTGGATGGCCAAGGTTTGTAAAAACATGTAGAATAGTATAAATAATAAATATATAAATTTTCTGACAAATATTACAACGTATTAGAAAAATTATAGACAAATATGGTATATAGATATTTTAAATCATTGAATTTGCCCATTATTAAAACAGCATAGAATCTAATAACAAAATGAATGAATTTATCAATTTTAGGTGATTTACAACACGAAGATGTACCTGTTTCGGGAACAGCTGGGTTAAGATGAACACACCTGACTGACGCTGCAAAGAATGGTACAGTTTACCGCCGTACTGTACGTCCGAGCCTGGCTGTCAGCGCCAATTGCTGCTGATGCTCCTGTCAACGACCTCTGCCTCTACCGAGATCTGATCCCTACAAGATGGTGGACAAGGATGTAGCTGAGAGTGCTCTAGGTGTTCTCTGACGGCACACTTCTTACATGAGGCCAGAAAAGGTAGTGTTTGCTCTTTGCAGCGATTGTGTGACCAGCAAACAGAAACAAGGTATGGCACAAAAGCTGGCCTCACTACCAGTGTCGGAAGAAAATGAAGAAAGCCTAGTCCTCCTAGACCAGTGGTCGGGGAACAGGGGTAAATTACCCAAATGGGGTAAATTTAAAACTTTTGGGGGTAATGCGTGCGGTATGAGAGACACTTTGTGCTGATATTTTTTTCGTATATTTTTATTTTATTTTGTTACATAAATGTGGCGTTATTCTAAATTTTAGAATATTACGAATTTACGTCCTGATTACGTCCTCAAATATATTTTGGGGTAATACCCAAAAACGTTCGCCGACCACTGTCCTAGACAATGACAAACAGCTGATAGACATACTAGACGAAAGATCGTGGTTTGTTTTCCAGCTCTTGAATGTTACTTCAACCATTTGGATGAGCAAACCGGTAGAGGAATGGATTGATGATCAGGACTTCAATACTTTTTATAACTTTGTCAAATGTCTTAAAGTCACCAATGATGTGGCCGAGCGAGGCATTGCCATGATCCAGGACTTCGCAAAAACGATAACCAAAAACGAAGAACAATTGTAATGGCTTCTACAAGCAGTTGAAAAGCATCGAAACGCCATACCCAACTGCAATAAATCCACATTGAACATTCTACATCAGACACACCATGCAGAACTAAAGAAACAGCCCATAATTAGTACCAAAATCTGATTCAAATAACTGTCTGGTAACACTGATTCATTTATCTTTTGTACAAAAATATCAGCAAATGTTCTTAATTTCATTTTTATATCAAGAATACATATATTCAAATAAACTTCAATAGAAATATAATGATTAGGTTCATAATTAAGGAAAAATTTAACTTCCTTAAATGCAAGAAATTCAACCTCAATGAGGAACCCCTAAACAAAATTTGATTTTGATAAAAATGGTATCAATGGATTCTATTGACTTATATAATGGGAAAAAAAATACTATCACCTATAAATTTCAAACTTTTGTTTTTCCATTATAGTCCGAAAAAGTAATGGAAAATGACAAATACTATAGTGTTTCTTTTTCATGATGAAAATACAATGTGGGCAACGGGTCACAATCAAAGGGGCCCCAAAATATAGCTTCCCCTACCAGCTATCTGCTAAGCAGATAGGACCCAGCTTTGGGACAGGGTCTAGGGTTTAAAGCTTCCCCGACTGCTACATTCAAAACCTCAATATACGCAAAAAACTCGTCACATTTACGTCGGATCCTCGGGGTCCCTTTTCTTTGACCTGATGCCCACGTTGGGCTTCCATTATGAATGGAAAAAAAACATATTATGTATTTTTCACTTACTATTACTTATTTTGACTACAGCTGATTTAATTTTCCCAATAGAGTTCTTTGTTCCACGTACGGTCTGTGTGTAACATATATATATATACACACCGTGTATATATATATATATATATATATATATATATATATATATACACGAGGGCCACTTAATATATTTTACCCCACCTTTTTCTTTCCAAGTTTCCTTGTAAGTTCCAGAAATTTTGTACACAAGTAGTTACATACCTTTTTTACAAGTTTTTATTTTTCCACATAGTCTCCATCCTTTTCTACGGCTTTCTTCCATCTCGAAACAAGGGCCTTTATTCCTTGCTGGTAAAAGTCTGCTGGGTTCCGCTGGAGCCACCTCTTAACCTCCTCAACAACCTCATCGTTACTCTGAAACGTTCTTCCACGAATAGCATCCTTCATTGGCCCAAAGAAATGGAAGTCTGAAGGTGCCAGATCCGGGTTGTATGGAGGGTGGGGTAATACAGTCTAGCGCATTTTTGTGATGGCCTCTCTTGTTTGCAAACTGTTGTGTGGTCTTGCGTTATCGTGCAAAAGAAGGACGTCTTCCAGTTTTCTCTCCGGTCGAACTCGCTTTATACGTCAATGGAGTCTCTGCAGGGTAGCAATATATGCCTCTGAGTTGATTGTTTGTCTTTTCTTCATAATGTCCACCACAATCACCACTTTCATGTCCCAGAAAGCTATAACCTTTCCTGCAGAGGGAGCCATTTTGAAAATTTTCTTGTGTGGGGAGTCTGCGTGATGCCACTCCATGGATTGGCGTTTTGTTTCAGGTTCAAAGTGGTGTACCCAAGTCTCATTCATCCCCAGCCACAGTTCGTGAAAGGAAATCATCCCCTTCTGTCTCGTATCGAACCAACGACTCCGAAGAAATTTTTTTCTTTGGGCTTTGTGATCTTCAGTCAGTTCGCGAGGAACAATCCGTGAACACACTTTTGAGTATCCCAGTTGCTGAATTACCGTATTCACACTTCCTTCACTAATTCCTAGCTCCAGTGATAGCTCCTTGTATGTGACGCGCCGATTTGATCGAATGATGCTGTTAGCACGTTGCACAGTGTGAGATGTCAGAGCCGATGCCGGTCGACCGCTGCGTGGCTCATTATCGAGGCTGGCTCTCCCTCTCTCCGATGATCTCACACGTTTAGACCAGCGTCCAACTGTGCTTCGATCAACAACAGCATCTCCGTAAACGTTTTCTAGACGTTTTTTGAATATTTCCAACTGTTTTCTTCTTTGCGGTTAAGAACTCGATAACAGCTCTCTGTTTACGATGCACATCAGTGTCAGACGCCATTTTCGAAACTGCGTTAACCATAGGTTTTATACAAGGGCGTTTAAAAGCGGCTTTATACAAGGAGAAGAGGTTCAAAATGGAAAAATCTGGTTATGTGAAGCGCAGAAAGTTCAAACTTACAGCCCAAAAGACATTTCAGCCCCATGGCCTCTTATTTAGCTAAGAAAAAAGAGTAGGGCAAAATATATTGAGTGCCCCTAGTACATTTCAACCTTTCAAATGTTCCGTGCGATGATTCCTCATTTCACGAAGGTCAAGCTTGTAGCCCTTCATCTCGAGTTGGCCTGGTGAAGTAGTGAGTTGGTTTCTTCTACTCTCCACCTCACATAGCCAGGTACGCCCGGCTCAACGGGGATTGTTCTGAGCCAGGCGTCTAATCTTCTTTTGAAGATGTGCCCCGCATCACCATTCGTGCTCCTTAGGTTTTTGGGCAGCTGATTAAACAGTCTTGGTCCTCTCACAACAAAACTATTTTCTTTCAGGGTTAAGGATGTTTCCTGTCTAGCCTTTAATTTGTAAACACGACACAGTCTTCCTTTTCTACTTTCCACTGTTGTTTGGGGAGTTACAGGGTTCAGAGTAAGATTAAGGGCCAGTTTTTCCACTATTTTCCAAGTGTAAATAATGGTGTATCTCTCTCTTCTCCTTTCCAGTGAATATAGGTTTAATTCGTGTAACCTTTCCCAGTAATTTAGAGTTTTGCACCCGTTGATCTTGGCTGTGAAGCTTCTCTGAATCCCTTCTAGCTGTCTCTTGTCTTTCTTTTTTTATATGGGCATGTTAGAGCCGAGCAGTATTCTAATTTGGGTATGATCAGTGTTTTCAGTAGAGGAATCATTATATTCCTATCCCTTCGTTTAAAGGTTCTCAGTATCTGCCAAGTTATTCTCTTGCTCTGTTTACTGCTATCTTATTTTGTGTTTCAAATTTCGTATCGTCAGTCATTACAACTCCTAAATCTTTTGCTTTAGAATTTCCCTGAATTTCCTGTCCATTTGGGGTATAATATTCCATGGATTTTAGGTCGTCCCTTTTTCCGTACCGTAACAGTTGAAGTTTCTCAGTGTTAAACTTCATATTGTTGTCTTCCGTCCACTTGTAGATTCTGTTCATGTCTGTTTGTAGAGATCCTATATCTTCTGGGTTTCTTATTTTCCTACTGATCTTTTTTGTCATCGACAAAAAAGGTTACTGTGCTGTCTACTGTGCTGTCTAACGTCCTCATCTATGTCAGTTAGCATGATTATGAAGAGTATTGGAGGTAATACTGTTCTTTGTGGTACTGAGGTGAGGACCTCTGATTCTGGTGAAGATATTTCTTGTACTGTAACGACTTGCGGCCGCTCATTAAGGAAATTATATATCCATTTCCCTACTTTTCCTGTTATTCCCATATATTTCAGTTTATGTATTATGATGCCATGGTCACACTTGTCGAACGCTTTGGCAAAGTCTGTGTATATTACATCATAGTTGTCATTACTTTCCAGTGCATCAATAATGTTATTGTAGTGTTCCATTAGTTGTGATAGACATGATCTGCCTGACCGAAATCCATGTTGATTACACTAGGCAACAAATTTCAACTTTTTTTTTGTTACAGACACGTGAACTACTGATTCCTACTAAAGCGCTGATGCTGATTTCAGATCTGATATCAAAATTTCTCTATCACGTCCAGATTTTGTGTAACCGAAAACCCCTATTTTTCATTTTTTTTCTCACCCGCTTCTATTACGAAAGCCGTCTAAGCTACTTTTCCGTGCCACGTTTTATGTTAAGCATACTTAAATAATTAGTGAACAGGGATGTCTTTCCTCCTTTATTCTGGCTTAAGACAGACAGCGGAATTCCGCTGGCGGAGTTACCACCCCTGCGCCCAACCATCCACCCAAAGCGCGTTAGTATTTTGTTGTTACTACTGAAAGGCAAATTCCTGTTCTTAAGTGAAACTTTGGTGTGTCCTCTTCCTTTGTCGCTTGTAGGATGACGAGCTCTCCTTCTGCAGGAACCAACAATAATCTCCCATCATATTTGGGTTGAAATTACCTTGGTATCTGTTTTCCATAACTGAGATCTGTTGGTGGAAGCGCTCACCATGCTCGTCACTTACAGCCCCAAGGTTGGCCGGGAAGAAGTCAAGATGAGAATGTAAAAAATGAATTTTCAAAGACATTCTGCATCCCATTATTTCATAAGATTTAAGCATGTTTTCTACGAGTTTACGGTGGTTTTCAGCTTTGTGGTTTCCAAGAAAATTTTTGACAACTTCAACGAAAGATGTCCATGCTCCTAGTTCATTCTCATTTAGGTTAGATGGAAACGATGAGTCGTGGATGACACTGCGGATCTGTGGTCCAGTGAAAACTCCAGCTTCTAGCTTAGCATCTGTCAATATTCCTTTGAATTTATCCTTTAAATATTGGAAACCACTACCTTGATGATCCATACCCTTCACGAAATTTTTCATAAGGCCAAGTTTAATGTGAAGTGGTGGAAGATGTACTTTCTGAGGGTCAATAAGTGCTGGGTGTTTCACATTGTATTTACCAACAACATGTTCAGTTCTAGATGGCCAATCATGTTTTTTGTAGTGGTTCTTGTCATCTCTGCTGTTCCATAGACACAAAAAGCACATATGCTTTGTGTAGCCCAACTGTAACCCAAGAAGTAATGATACAACTTTAAGGTCGCCACAAATATTCCATGTGTGGTCCTTATATTTGATGAGTCTTAGCAGCAGTTTCATCGATTCATAAGTCTCATTAAGGCCAGTGGCATGTGCTACAGGTATTGAAGGTTTTTCATTGCCGTTGTGCAGTAATACAGCTTTAAGGCTAGCTTTACTAGAGTCAATGAACAGTCTCCATTCTTTTGGATCATAGCGACAGCCAATCCCTTGCATCAGACCACTGATATCGTGGCAGAAACAAACGTTTTCTTCCTGTAAGTAAAATGATGAAAACTGCAAATGGCGATGGCGGAAATGGGAAACTTTGGTGTTTGGTTGGAGAAGATTAAATTCTTGAAGTCTTGAACCAAGCAACTCTGCCTTTTCTTTTGGTAATTCCAAATCGCGCACTAAGTCATTTAACTCCGCTTGACTTAACAAATGTGGGGAAATATTTGCATCTGGAACATATATGCCATCTTTCCCTGTTTCTATATCACTAGCAGAATCTTCAGATGAACTGCTGTCTGTTATCGTTGCTGGTGGAACTGGTGGTGGATTTGTTTCATCATGTGGTACTGGTTTCATTGCTGATTCGCAGTTTGGGTACGTGATCTTTGATTTGTTTTTCTTTGTGAAACCAGCAATCTTTGTCAAACAAAAATAACAATCATTGAAGTGATTTTTCGGCTCACGCCAAACCATGGGGACTGAGAACGGCATAGCTTTTCTTTTACCATTCATCCAAGCTATTAACATTGCATTGCACTGTGCACAGCAAATATGTGGTGCCCAGTCCCTCTGTTGGTCTCCTAACTTACAGTCAAAATAACACTTGTAGGCAAGTTTAATCTTTGTTGTTATGTTTCTACGTTGTGGCTTAGGTGTATATTGTCCACAGACAAAGCAGAAGTTGTCTGGGTGATTTACACAAGCACGTCTATTTGATGCCATTTTGAATTACCATACAATATCTGAAAAAACGTAGAAAGTAATTATTACGATGTGCAAAATAAAAAGAAATACACACCGTAGTACAAAACAAATGCTATAAAAACACACAAGTCACCACAACCTGTCACTTGCTCATCAGCAGAGAGCTTCAACAACCGTTCTGCTTGACTGTCACGTAGCGACTGACCGTTGGGCCGTTGCCCGTTACTATGCTCTTGACTCAGTGTTGCCAACTCGGGATAAATTTTATTTATCAAAATTGTTCGAATTTGTATATAGTTGGCAAAAAAAATTGCTTTAACCTTGAAAAGCAAGTTTCATATTACTGGCATTAAGCCGATTAAAACCAAAATCTGGACGTGGTAGAAAATTTTACTAAAAGTGATTTGCATTTTACACAAAATCTAGACGTGATAGAAAAAATCTAATTATAGATTTGAAATCAGCATACCGAAATTAGCTAGGAGCACCTATTTTGTCTTCTGTAACAAAATCTTTGTTGCCTAGTGTTATCATTTAATTTTTTCTGAGTTTCCAAAAAGTTATAGATTTTCTGTTTAACTATTCTTTCAAATATTTTATTGAGATGAGATGTAAGCGACACTGGCCTATAGTTTTTGGCCTCGGATCGATCTCCTTTATATATTGGGATTATGTTCGCGCTCTTCAGGATGTCCGTTGTTTTTCCCGTGTCTAGTGATCGTCTCCATATCCAATATAGGGGCTCAGCGATTACATTCTTGCAGTTTTTGATCAGTGTGACATTCTATTTGTCCGGCCCTGCCGCTGAGAGTGCTTTTAGTTTCCCCATAGCGTGTGTAATATCATCTGTCGTAAAGTCGAAGTCCGTTATACTTTCCCCTTGTAGTTCTTCTTCAAAGAACGCTTTTCTATCGCATACGAGTTTGTCAGTTTTTGGGATACGGAAAGATGATTCGTACTGAGCTCTTAATCAGATACTTCTGTTAGATCATCGTTTTTCAAAGGTCCGATAGGGATGTAGTTTTTCGACTTCGTTTTTGCAAAATTATAGAAGTACTTTGAGTTAACGTTTATCGCTTATATAGCGTCGTCGTCGTCTTTTTCTTTGTGCTTCTCAATTAGTTCCTGTATGACGCAATCGATACTCTGCAGTTTATCATTTAATATTTTTCTGAACCTGCTGCTCTTTCCTCTTTGTTGTATTTTTGGGACATGTCTTCCCACAATTTCCAGCGTCTTCTCCTCTAAGGTTATTAGCATCTCTTCCGTTGTCTTGGCCTTGAAGATAGGTTTCTAATCTATTATTTCAATGCTGGATGCAACACCTTCCCAGTTTATAGCTTGAGAGTGAAAATTAAAAATTTCGAATTTGCTTCTTTCTGTTGTTCGTGTTCTTTCCTCTCCTGTAATTTTTATATTGGTTGTTATTTCAATCATGTTGTGATCCGATACTATAGTTGGGATATTTCAACGTTATCAATTAGGTTCCTGTTGTTTGTGAACACCAAATCTAGGCAGTTGTTATTTCTTGTGTTAACATAAAGGTAATTATGTCGCAAATGACATGGCCTGAAGTTGAAATAAAAAATACATTTTTTTAGTGTATTTTGATGTGCTCTGCTCAAAACCTTCATTTCTTGCGCAAATAAACAGAAATACGTGTTTGGGCCATGCAATGACAACTGTATTTCTGTTCATTTGCACAAGCAATGAAGGTCATATTCGAACAAAGCACACCAAAATGCACTTGAAAAATGTACTTTTGTCTACATTTTATACAATAAAGCATAACCTAACATGTTCATTAGGGTGTGTCAATTTTGTCAACTTTTGTCAAATCAATTTTGGTAGTGAAAATATAGTCTTTTCATGTCAAAACTTGAAATTGGCCAACCAAAATGAAATAAAATAACCCTTACCTACATCAATTTTACCTTAAAGTTTCAGAAATTGACTCTTTTACTAAATAATAGGGCATAAATTAATTAACTATTCATCTGTCACAGAATTATCCCACTGATCGCATATGGAGTGTTTTCAAGGTCATATAGTTGTTGTACAATGTACAAGTCACAACATGAATAGAACTGTCCCTCACTCTCAGTCCTCAGTTGCCTCTTAGATGTCATAGACGGTGGTTTGCTGTTATTGCTCTTGTACCTACTTCATAGTTGTTCTACTAGACGAATACTACAGTTTAACTGTAAGTATGGATTATTTATTATTATCATATTCTTCTGTCTAATTATGTTGTAATCCCATGAAATATTTTTTTATTGAATTTTAGAATATCGAATGACTAAACTTTGAAACATCGTAATTGATATAAAATACTTAAATGTTTTTCTTTCTTTTCAGATATTCCTAAGATGCCAAAATTGAAGACAAGAGGTCAGTCGTCATGCCACTTCAGCCTGTTAGTCGGTACAGGCAAGGAGCTTCCCGTATCAGAACTACCAACAGTGCGAGACATGCTGAGACTAGGGCTACTCCTTCCTGAACAAAATACAAAGGATAGAAGGAACTACACAGAGAAAGAACTCATAAGGGACATGATTCCCCCTCTTCTGCATCAGTGGAAAAAAGCTAATGTGTTATTCAAACCACCTGTACTCAATCAGTATAGAACTATTGAGCTAAAATTAACAAAGCTGTGGCACAAAGTAGTTGAGACATCACTTGGTAAAGGAAAACTAGCAAAGAAAAATACATTTCTGCATACACTTGATATTCTTCTGGACATTTTTAACTGCCAGTGTCCCATAGAGTTGTGTTCTGAAGCCAATTGTTCTCCCTCATGCAGAAGAGAACCTCACCCTCACATTGATTGTCGTTGTCCTCGTGAGAAGAAGATCCCTGTTTTGGAGCTGGCTTTCATAAAGGCGCAGAGAACAAAGGCAGGAGGCCAAGGAAGTATGCAGATTGGTTCGGCAGATTATTCAGAAACCAAAAAACAGATTGTTATTGCTAAGAAAAAAGAGGAAATCCGAGAGAGGGAAGAAAGGAAGAAAAAGAAGAGTGAATGTGCTATTCAAACCACCTGTACTCAATCAGTATAGAACTATTGAGCTAAAATTAACAAAGCTGTGGCACAAAGTAGTTGAGACATCACTTGGTAAAGGAAAACTAGCAAAGAAAAATACATTTCTGCATACACTTGATATTCTTCTGGACATTTTTAACTGCCAGTGTCCCATAGAGTTGTGTTCTGAAGCCAATTGTTCTCCCTCATGCAGAAGAGAACCTCACCCTCACATTGATTGTCGTTGTCCTCGTGAGAAGAAGATCCCTGTTTTGGAGCTGGCTTTCATAAAGGCGCAGAGAACAAAGGCAGGAGGCCAAGGAAGTATGCAGATTGGTTCGGCAGATTATTCAGAAACCAAAAACAGATTGTTATTGCTAAGAAAAAAGAGGAAATCCGAGAGAGGGAAGAAAGGAAGAAAAAGAAGAGTGAATGTGCTATTCAAACCACCTGTACTCAATCAGTATAGAACTATTGAGCTAAAATTAACAAAGCTGTGGCACAAAGTAGTTGAGACATCACTTGGTAAAGGAAAACTAGCAAAGAAAAATACATTTCTGCATACACTTGATATTCTTCTGGACATTTTTAACTGCCAGTGTCCCATAGAGTTGTGTTCTGAAGCCAATTGTTCTCCCTCATGCAGAAGAGAACCTCACCCTCACATTGATTGTCGTTGTCCTCGTGAGAAGAAGATCCCTGTTTTGGAGCTGGCTTTCATAAAGGCGCAGAGAACAAAGGCAGGAGGCCAAGGAAGTATGCAGATTGGTTCGGCAGATTATTCAGAAACCAAAAAACAGATTGTTATTGCTAAGAAAAAAGAGGAAATCCGAGAGAGGGAAGAAAGGAAGAAAAAGAAGGGTGAAGAAGCCACCCAAAGAGATGAAGAGCTCTATCAAGAGGTTTCTCACTTCTTTGAAAGCTCTTCAGATAAACAGAAAGAAGCAACATCAGATGATAGCTCCAAAATGCCATCTGAATCTTCGCCGAAGAGAATGAAATACAACACTAAAGACAGCTCAAACATTGCCCTTGCCAGTATTCACCACCATACGGGGCTTCGAGAGACTGCAGAGATTGCCACTGCCGCTTGGATAGATGCAGGCCTCATCAGCCGAGAGGATACATCCTTAGTGATAGATCATAATAAGATAAGAAGAGCACAAAAAAAAATAATGAAGGAAATATCTGATCAGCATGAAAAAGATTTGAAGGAGGAAGGTCTCTCTTGCCTTTTGTTTGATGGAAGAAGAGATGATACAAAAGTTCTCCTAGAGGTAGAGGGAATGGACAGAAAGTTTCCCGGTCTCATCAAAGAAGAACACTACTCTGTGTGTTCCGAACCTGTTGGCCGCTATTTGTTTCACTTTGTTCCTGAAGCAGAAGTAGAAGGCAAGAAACATGCAGAGGTAATTGCTGATCAAATAATATGTTGGCTTCAAGAAAGAAGACTTGACAGTTCACTGCAGGCCGTTGGTGGAGACTCAACTGCGGTGAACACTGGATGGCAGGGCGGTGTTATGACGCATTTAGAGAAAAAACTTGGAAGAAAGCTTGTTTGGATTGTATGTGATTTGCACACAGGGGAACCACCTCTTCGTCGTCTCATCCAGGAACTTGATGGTCCTACAAAGAGCAACAACGAGTGGTCAGGCCCCCTTGGCAACATGCTAGATGAAGCAACGGAATTAGAAATAAATACAAAATTTCCAAAGGTCGAAGTAGGCCCTCCCCTTCCAGTGTTGTCTGAAGAAGTTATCAAAGACCTCAGCACGGATCAATCTTACGCTTATCGTATTGTTCAAGCAATCAGATCAGGAGAGTTGCCTCAAAATCTGGCTCTCTTGGAGATTGGACCCGTAAGTCACAGTCGTTGGTTAACTACAGCGATTCGTTTCTGCAGGATTTGGGTTTCCAAACATGCACTGAAGGGCAAAATGCTACAGAATTTGATGTTGATTGTTGAATTTATTATTGGGTTTTATCTTCCTCACTGGTTCAATGTAAAACTTAATCCAATGTGGATGGAGGGGCCCAACCACATCTTGTTTCAATTACAGCTACTGAGAACCCAAAAGAAAGTAGTGGTGGACATCGTGTTACCTGTGGTGAGAAGGTCCGCTTGGTATGCTAGGCCAGAGGCAGTTTTGCAAGCACTACTCTGCAGCCAATGTACCAAAGAGCGAACTGAGGCTGTGGAAATCATTCTAAAGCTCAGAGGAACATCACTAGATGATGACCAGCTGGGAGACTGCTCTGTTCAGACAAGGAAGGTACCTCCGATAAACGTCAATGCCACGAAATTGTCAGAATTAGTTAACTTGAGTTCGGAAGTTTTGGAGCCACCACTGACAACATGTATAACAAAAAGATTTAACACAACTTAAAGAGGCCCCAATGCAAGTGCCAAAGTGGCCTTCTCACACTCAGAGTGTGGAGAGATGTGTAAAAATGGTCACAGAAGCAGCTAGTCAAGTTTACAGTCACGAGAGGCGAGAAGGCTACATCAAAGGGCAAGTAGCAAGCCGAATGCTGTTGTCAAGGAACCGCAGCAAAAAGGACATAACTGCATTGGTTACTTTCAAATAAAGACTCTGAATATCTTATTGCCACTTTAAATGTTGCTACGATGTTTGCGCACATTTGTTATTTTGTTACGAATTTACGGAAAAATGGAAATTTTTAATTAAAATTGATGTAGGTAGAAGTTATTTTTTATTGTTTTTGAAGCAAGGATATTATTTTGTATGCCAAATGATTACATTAAATTTGCTACCAAATCACATGATTTTCAATTTAGTCATTTCACCCCCAAAATTGACACCCTAATGTTCGTTACGAGATCTCGTAAACGACGCATTACCACAGGAAACGTGCAAAACACCTCAAAATTAACCAGAAAAGTTTGCTCTCGTCATTTTCGTTTAAACTGACGAAAATATCACGACTTAACCTAACCAATCATCAAGGGTGTACAGTTGATCTAACCGGGCATTCACTTAACCTAACCAGGCATTCAGTTGACCTAACCGGGCATTCAATTAACCTAACAAGTTAATATTGGTTATTTCACCTAAATATCTTCTCATCTTTTCGTATTAGGCACTCACTGTCACATTTCGGGCAAGTTAAGGATGAGAGAATAACGCCGTAATTGATAAAAATATCCAATGCTTTGTCTTCATCTAGGGCACATGACGAATGAAGTTCTCAAAGTCGAAACCACACAAACGGCACGTCATAATTCTATCACAAACACCACCAAAGTGAATCCAATTAGAAAAAAAATAGCCAGAACAGAAGCTAACAAACTAATTAAGTCGCAGAGTAGCGAAAAATAAGCCAAAAATTATACTTGTGGACCAAAAATGAGTGTATTTATATATATATTATATATTAGTATCATAATTTCCACCATTAATATGCATTTTCATAAAAAATGAGTGACAAATTTGAATAAAGCGACTAAAATTACCTCATAAAAAGTTATTTTGATTTACAGGTCCAGCCCATGTCATTTAAAACATATTAACCAACATAAATTCATCAGCCAGATCTAGTGGCATTTTTACCTGTTCCTGATCTTCCCGTGTGCCCCCCTTGTCCTGGTGTATACATATATTTTTTCCGATCCTTTTATATTTCATAAATGGAAAATTAAAATCACCACAGAGAAAAACATTTGGGGTTGCAGTTTCTTACCCAGTTTCTTACCTCTGTAATGGAATTTGAGAATTTTGAGGTTGGCGTGTTCGGGGGTCTGTATATTTGTCAGTACAGAACTCACAGTTTTCACAATTCGCCTTGCAGTCCTTTAGATGGGTTTCCGTGAGTCATGCAAAATCTGCTCCGGTTTCTTGCATGAGTCCTTTCAGGTGTAAAACTTTGTCCGGGGAATGGTTTGATTTAAGGCCCTGAATGTTGGCTAGGATTATTTTTATTTTTTCCCTTTCGTTTTTACATACTTGTGTTTCCGATTCGTTTTCTAATGATGGTGCCGATTTCGTTGCCTTGTGATTCTCCGAGAATTTTACTCTCTTTATCTGGTTCGATACCCGTTGTTCCGATATCGCGTGTAATGTATTTCTATATGCCTTCTCTACGGCTCTCGGATCCCTGTATTTATCAGTTTGGTTTGTATTTGTTGGATGGTATTCAATAGTTGAATCGTGTGGGCTACATCTAAAAAATTGGTAGCTCTCTTTGTTGCTGGTTTCGTCTGCTCACCTGTTGGGTTCCTTTGAGGGTGGTGGTAACGGCATTTTTGTCCGTATTTGCACCTCCCATATCTTGCATAGGTGTTGCAGACAGTAAGATGGTGGAACTTGCACTTTTTTCAAATTTGCAATATCCTCTTGTGTAATGTGTGTTACATAACGTGGGATGTGCATAGATGCATTGCCCATCCCGATATCTGCAGTACTCTTTTGCGTAGTATTTACAGACGGTATTTTCTACGCTTCTATTTCTTGTTATCTTATTATTTTCTATGTTCTTAATTTTGATATTATCATTATTTTTCTTCTGCTGTTTATTTCCTACGTTTTTAGTTTTTATCTTTTTATCATTTTGCTCGTTGGGCAGTTTTACTACATCGCAACTTTTACTTACCTCTTTTCTTTGTTTTATGTTTTCATTCCGTATTATAGTGTTATTCGCTATTTCCTCTTCTCTCTCAACCACCCAAATTTTTATTGGGACATTTCCGGACTTTTGTTTCCCCATTATTCCCTCCTTTTCTGTTACACTCGAATTCGCTTTCTTCATTTCTTTAAATACTGCAAAGGAGTTTACAGTCTGTGTACATGAGTCACACAGAAATTTGATTCCCGCGATCTGTTTCGCCTTTTAGACGAGAGATATTTTCCTATCATCCCAATTCATGCAGATAAAGTCCTCCATTTTTTGACAGAAACAGCATCTTATTGCTGCATTTTCAGTTATTTCCAGATTACACAAATTGCAGATTAAGTGAGAATTTGGTCCCATGGTCATGCTATTCATTAATTATCGTAAAAAGAAATACACACGCAAATTTTTTATCCTTTCTCTCTTTTCTTTCATTTCGATGGTCACGAGGGTTTTCTGACCTTTGCGTTTTATGACCTTTTTCCTGTCTTGTTTCAAAATTTCTCGAATGCCAACCGTACTACGGTTTAAATATATACGTTAAAACGGTGATAATTTATGTAAACTGTATTGCACTTTCTTAATTTTTAATGAATTTCACTTTATAATTTATATGCACGGATTCACTGATACTTTATACACTTTCGGGTGTAAACAGAATAAACCGCCAAGTAGTTTATTCCCTTCTTTTATGGATGTTAATACAGAGAAAAACATAACATGTCCATTCCCCACAAGGTACAATCAATATATATATATATGAGGGTAATTCAATAAGTATCCGCACTTTTTATTTTCACAATTTTATTTTCACATCTGATAGATTATAAACACATCACTTCTCAACATAGTCTCCCCCTTTCTCAATATACTTAGTCCAGCGATCTACAAGCTTCCTAATGCCACCACAAAAGAATGTTTTTGGCTGTGTGCGTAGCCAGTCATGCACCGCCTCCTTCAGGTGATCATCGCCTTGGAATCGCTGACCTCTCAAAGCGTCTTTTAGTGGTCTAAACAGGTAAAAATTCGAAGGTGCCAGGTCTGGACTGTAGACTGGATGGTCGAGAACTTCAAATTTAAGTTCTTGAAGGCATTTTCTATATGTTAGCATTCGGTAGTATACAGCAATAGAATAAATTTGTTAAAAGCCAGACCCCCTCGGAATTCAAAATTAACGAAGTTATTGGTTTTTTAAGGTTTAACCATTTTTTTGTTTCGCGACCTGCCAGTAGGCATAAAACATCCTCGCTCTCAGACAATTTTCTGGAAATGTGTGGACGACTAATCACAATGCACCTTTTTTAACCAATAGTAGGCTATTAATCATTCAAAAACAACCAATTACAGACACGCCTAATGAACCAATGACAGCTAATTAGGAATTTTAAAGAACCAATCAAGTTGTTTTCCCCACCGTGACGTCATGGAAACTCCTCGGCTTTTGACGCGGCTAAGTTCGTTCTTTCTGTTTTAATTTTTGCTGCGTAAACATGTGCAGTGAGATTTGTGAAAGTTGTGACCTAGGCTACGTTGAAGTGTTGCAAATGGATAAATGGTAATCAGGTACTTACGTATTATCGGGACTACCAAACTGTTTATTATGTATTTTTGTTCTCATCATTTTCGTTTAAACTAATGAAAGTATCACAACTTAACCTAACCAATCATCAAGGGTGTACAGTTGACCTAACCCGGTATTCAATTAACCTGAATGCCCAGTTAGGTCAACTGAATGCCCGGTTAGGTCAACTGAAGGCCCGGTTAGGTCAAATGAATGCCCGGTTAGGTTAATTGAATGCCCGGTTAGGTCAACTGTACGCCCTTGATGATTGGTTAGGTTAAGTTATGATATTTTCGTTAGTTTAAACGAAAATGACGAGCAAAAATACATAATAAACAGTTTGGTAGTCCCGATAATACGTAAGTACCATAATGGTAATCTCTTCATTTAGGTTAGGTAAGTTAGGTTAGGTTAGGTTAGCAATAACATACATTTTACGGGTGCGGAATTTAGTTATTAGGGTGTGTTTTCATGTGCTTTATTCAGAAATGCTACTCATTTGCCCCATGTTTACTTTAAAATAAAATGGAAAAAAAAACGATTTTTTTCGTACTTTCAATTAAATGCGGGACAAATGAGTGGCATTTCTGAGGAAAGCACATGAGAACACACCCTAATAACTAACTTATGTAGAAGTCTGAAAGATTTGTTGTATAACAAATTCAGGGTTTTTTTTCAAAAGAAATTACACTACACGCACTTTACACTAAAAGATAGAGGACGTTGACACAAATAATTTGGTGTGAACATCGAACAAATTCGTTCACTACAAAAAGTTTTAGAGCAAATTTGTGGCCAAACTGTTGCTCAGCTGTGTAAGCCGTTTGTCCGCGTGACGTTGGACGGAGCTCATTCGTCGAAAGCTCCAAGTTCTGCTCAACGGAGCTATTTCACAATTTGTGTTGTTTGTGGTAAAAATTAATAAACAAATTTGTGCATCTAGTCAGACTGGGCTTAGCCAATACAAAATTTTATACTCTTTTGTGAAATCGAGGAAAAGCAAGTCACTTTATAAATTTACAACAATACCATGGCCATAAAAATTTCGAGTTTCACATCCAAAGCCAGTGAGACCAAAATGTAAGTAATTCGTGAGCTTAAAGTACAGTAAATGTTAACTTCTAACTGGCTTAAAAACTGTCAAAATGTAGGATGCGCACTAATTCTGTGCAAAATTTTTTTAAAACAAAAAGGCATTACCTACAAATTTCATGGACTAATCTGAAAAATGCAAAAAGAATTTTTTTTTTTGTGTGCATAATAATAAACCTTAAAGAGAACAGGACAAGAATAACGCAAAATACATATGGCGTTAAAAATTCAAACTTTAAAAAAAAAAATATTTAGCTGCAACTCTTAGGACTAAACACACACACACACACACACACACACACACACACACACACACACATATATATAATTATACACCGTACATCTGGGTGACTAGCAAATTTATTAAAAAAACATATTATGGCTTATATCCAGAAAAATAATGGCTGTACAAAATAAACATCTGAAATAAAAAAAAATCTCTATATATTTATTTATCTTTTTCATTTAGTAAGTTTTTCTGTACAGAGAAAAATTATTGTAGAATGTGTTATAATGTATTAAAAATCTATGGGAAAATAAATGTTATAACCGCATTAAAAAATTTGTCCTTGGAAAAAAAATGAGTACCATATGCTAAACACACCCAGACACATTCTACACACTTGCTAAAGAGACCCTACATAAATAATTTTGAGAAGGAATGATAATTTAAGGCAGTGCTAAAGTCACCCCAGCCAAGTTTACCTGGTAAAGTCACGCAACTAATGCTCCTGGAGGTGAAGATTAGGGAGTAACTAAACCCAGTTTTTGGTGAGTAAAGCGTATCATTAAGAAGTAATGCTTAAGATATTAAGTTAGGTTTTAGGCCTTGTAATAATTTATTTATGAGTGATGGAATGTCAAAAAGTGCTAAAGTCACCCAGATGCACGGTGTGTGTATATATATGTATATATATATATATATATATATATATATATATATATATATTCTATTATATATTTTCGCCTTTCTGTCTGTCTGTCTCTCTGTCCTTTCAAGCGCAAACCGTTTGACCTAGAGCTACCAAATTTGACACGGGAACCTCTTATGGGATAAAGAATGTCACCACAGAGTCGGTCAACCTGTCTGTTTGACTGTATTACGGGCGAAAATGTGAAGCTCAAGATTTTCATGACTGTGTTCTTTTCTATAGTTTTATTGACCACATATCTGATTAGATTCAGAAATCTTGACACAATGTGAAGATCAAAATTTTCACGGCTGCGTTCTTTTCTGTAGTTTAGCCTGTCTTTTTGTCTTTTTGTGAAATTTATCCCGGGCAGTAATGGGGGAAGGGTGGGGGTAAGTGGGGGAGAGGGTGGGATAATGGGGGAGGGGTGGGGGTAGTGGGGGAGGCAGTTAGCCCCCAAGTTGCATAAAGGGGGGTGAGGGTTTTTTGGGGGCATTCAGTTAACCTAACCGGGCATTTAGTTGACTTAACCGGGCATTCAATTAACCCGGGCAACGCCGGGTACCTCACCTAGTATATATATAAAGAGAAATAGTATACATATTAAAATATACATACTGAAACCAATGCACCAATGTGAAAGAGAATACATACAAAACTCAGTAGATATAACCTAACGTCTCATGGCTGAGTGGGTAACGTGGCAGCTCGCAAAATACAACTCTTTAGTGGTACTGGTTCGAATCTCACCGAGGTAAGGTAAATTTATTTCTTATGTATTAAATATTGTAACTTAAGTTGTTAGTATGTTGCTCCTGATCAACATTAAAATTGATATGCATGTAATTATCTTCGGTTAATGAAAATAAACTGAAATGGCATTTAACTGACATTTCCTTCAATAGATAGTGCCACCCACTTCATTTTCAAGGAATCAGTTCTCCCAAAATTATTTCATCAATCATCGAAGTTTGATGAAAATATTGTAATCACCTGAGGGCACTTGTTCGATGAAAAAATTTTCCACATCCTGCTGAAGGTTCTAGTGTACATGTTAAAAGCTGCCGTTAAATATGTTTTGTTTTTATAACTTAGTTTTTAACGCCAGTTTTTTTTTGTGTCATTCTTGTCCTGTTCTTTTTAAGATTTATTATTACGCACACAAAAAAGATTTGCCTTTTTCAGGATGCATTTCTCAGACTGTAGTCATATTTGCTTTAGCACAGAGGCTTCATTGCTTTTTTCTCATATATGAATCATTACTTGAGGAGCTGATGATAATTTGACCCAAATACTGTTTCACCTCTCATTTTGAAGCTAATATTAGCTGGCTGTTTAGAACTTTCGGGATGGAACTGCATAACGTTGTTTCTGTAACTTTAAAAGGAATACCATGGTTCTGCGAATATAATTCTCAGACTTTTAGCAGACGATCCAAACCTTTAACAGAAGGACTTATCAACACCATATCAGCGTTAACTAAGTTATTTATCCTCGTGTTCTCCATACAAAATCCAACTTTTACCTCATTAAGTGAAGCAATTAATTCATCAATATACACATTAAACAGCATAGGAGAGAACCCTTGACTTGCCTCACCCTGCAGGAGGAACCAAAACATTCGGATTGTACATTGCCCCACCTAACCATAAAAGATTGATGGATATACCAAAATTTCAATAATTTTAATATGTACATGAGAGCTTTCCTGTCCTCTAGTTTTTAAATAAAATATTGTGGTTCACTCTATCATATGCCTTACCTATATCTAGGAAACAGCTATGTTTAAATACAATTTCCTTCAATACATAGATTCACAGATCATTTGAGTTGTACCTTTTAAAACCAAACAATTTGGAGATGTCCATAAGGGTTAGCGTACGATTCAGCACCGCCACTTCAGCGCCGACGTTTCAGCGCCGCCATTTCAGCGCCAGGCCACTTCAGCGCCAGATTATTCAGCGACGGTCCCTTTCAGCGCCCGCCACAATAGTTTCAAGACAACTCAATAAAATGTGCAGGCTAAGGATCGATATATCTAATGAAAATAATTAATTCAATTTTTTTATTTTATGTGCAGGTACTAATTTTTTTTTTATAATGGAAGGAAAATAAAGGGTTCACAAATAAATAAAAAAAGGAAAAATGATATAAGTGTTGGGAGCAAAATATTCTGAAATTACATCATTAGTTATATGAATAAATATTCTTAACCTAACCTAACCTAACCTAACTTGAAGCCGGCTAACTACGGCTAACGCCTGCGGCGGGCTGTTTTTAACCTAACCTAACCTAACCTAACCCTAACCTAACCTAATCCCAACACCAATTTTTTTTATAATGGAAGGAAAATAAAGTACCATAACCAAAACCAAACCAACATTATACAAAGTTAATAACAACAAGTAATGTTAATAAAACAAGTAAAGTCAAAACAAGTATAGTCAATAAAAACAACAGAGAAAATGACCGGCGCTGAAAGGGCCCGTCGCTGAATAGTCTGGCGCTGAAGTGGCCTGGCGCTTAAATGGCAGCGCTGAAACGTCGGCGCTGAAGTGGCGGCGCTGAAGTGGCCCATCCCCGTCCATAAGTAATCATTTAGTCGGCATACCAAGAGTTTCGAGAAGCAGGAATCGACAGTAATAGGCCTGTAATTATTGCTGGATAGAATGTCCACATACTTATTTTTGACAAGGGACAAGATATATATACCGTCATAAACTGTGCAAGGATATAACTATGAACAAGCATGACTGAGAACAATGAAATATGCAGACACACCACGTCATTGTCATATTTTAAGTACTCACTCAATAGGTCATCTACTCCTGAATCAGAATCAGTCTCTAACTTTTTAATCAGACTCTTAACTTCAGGAACTGACGTCAGAGTATTTTCCTGAACTCTGCCACGGACGTTACACTGCAGCCTATCTTAAGATTAGCCCTTTCCACACTATTAAGAATGTTTGAATAGTGTTTTTTTTTCCCCAGCCTTATAATTTCTTCCTACCCAAAAACCCCACCGATTGTTGGTGGGAAGGAATTTTTTACACCCGTTTCAATTTTTTATTCTCATTATTTAAGTTGGTGCTCGAATAGAATCTTCCTATTTACACCGCCTTATGGCTACATTATACTAATAGGGTGTGTCGAATTTTTCAACTTTCAAATTCCAAATATGAGGGGTGCTAAAAAGTTGCAGCATGACTTAGGAATTCTAAAGATATTTTTGTTAATTTAATATAATTTAGTTTTGCTTGGTAAGAAGCTACATAAAAATAGTGACTTTTTTGACTTTTTTGTGGAATTATATAATATTAATAATTATATATGCTGTATATATAATGCACTGCTGTTTTTGCTTATTTCACAGGTTGAAACATATTCATCAGTGTGCTGAAGATTACTTGTCCGTCAGTGCTACCATCCTAACCAGTGGGAACTGACCTACAATGGCTTCTAAAAGGAGGACAAGACTGGGGACATTCACACATATGAGCAACCTAATTGGAACTGGTAGAGAGTTGTTGCCCTCTGAACTCCCAACTCTGCGAGACGTTCTGAAATATGGGCTACTGCTAAGAGAACAAAGTGGTGAGGATGTGAGAAACTACCCAGCAGCCAGTCTTGCAAAGGACATTTACCCTAAAGTGCTTGAAAAGTGGGAACGAGCAAACAGTTCTTTTGTAGACCCCGTTGTAAATTCACGAGTCACAATCTTAAACAAGATCCAAGAGAGCTGGGAGCAGGCCAAAAACATATCTCTTGGGAGAGGAAAGCTACATGTCAAAGAGGCTTTCATTGCAAAACTTGACAAGCTTTTTGACATCCTCAGTTGCAAGTGTAAAATTGTTCTCTGCTCTGAATTTGGCTGCCTTGCAGATGCTGGTTGCAAAAACGAAACTCACATTAACTGTACATGCCCTAGGGAGATGAAGATCCCTGTGAAGGAACTTGCTTTCATTAAAGGTCAGAGAGACAAGTCTGGTTCTATTGGACCACATCAGATTGGCTTGCCAGATTAACCTGAGCACAACAGACAAGTCAAAAAGCAGAAGCGGCAAGAAGACGAAAGAAGAAGGCTTGCTGAATATAAGCAGACAAGTAAGCAGGATGTTTCAATGCCATCAAATGAAATAATTTTCTCTGATGATGAAAATGAAGAACAAATAGCTGATGCTCAAGATGGAAAGGATGGAAGTTATGAAGTGACATTAGAAATACCAAGCACGTCTTCAACTTCCAATAAAAAGCCAGAGTACAACACATTAGAAATACCTAATGTTGCTATGCATAGCATCAGATATGGTGTTGGCCTGCGTGCCACAGCTGCCATCACTACTGCTGCCTTTATGGATGCTGGCTTGATCACTGAAGAAGACAAGAGACTTGTAGTTGATCACAATAAAGTCAAGAGGGCCCAAGAAAAAGTTATGAGATCCCTGGATCAGGAATTTGATGATCTTTGTAAGAAGGGTGAAATTGACTGCATCTTCTTTGACGGCCGTCAAGATACAACTAAAGTTATGCTGAAAGCAGACAATTCAGATCGTCAGTTCCCCAGCATCATCAAAGAAGAGCATTATTCTGTGTGCAGTGAGCCAGGTGGAAGATATCTCTACCACTTCACTCCTGAGAAAGGCTCAACGAGAAAAAACCTGCTGAAGTTATTGCTGATAATCTTGTAGATTTCATGAAGAAGAAGGGCATTGATAAAAGCATGCAGGCCATTGGAGGTGATTCTACAAATGTTAACACTGGCTGGGAGGGTGGTTCCATGCATTGGGTAGAGGTCAAGCTTTGCCGTAAGCTGATCTGGTTGGTTTGTGCCCTCCACACTAACGAGTTACCCCTGCGACACTTGATCACAGCACTGGATGGGAAGACCTTGTCTAACAACAAGTGGACAGGTAACATTGGCAAGATGCTAGACACTGCAACCGAACTTGAAATTGATCCTTCATTCACCAAACTCTCAATTGGAGAGCCTCTTACTTCACTGAGTGACAATGTCGTAAAGGATCTCTCTACTGATCAAGCGTACGGTTATAGGATCACACAGGCCATAAGGACAGGAGAACTTCCCACAGATCTGGCCCTTCTTGAAATTGGTCCAGTGAGCCATTCAAGGTGGTTGACAACAGCAAACAGGCTTTGTCGCATATGGGTTTCAAAACATGGCCTTAAAGGCAAAACCCTCAACAACTTAAGACTGATAGTGGAATACATTGTTGGTGTGTACTACCCCTGTTGGTTCAACATCAAAGTAAAACACTCTTGGGTGGAAGGCCCACGCCACATCTTGTTTCAGCTGCGGCTAGTTAGGCTGCAAAAGAAGGCTGTAGTGGATGCTGTTTTGCCAACCATCAAGCGCTCAGCATGGTATGCATTCAGCGAAATGATAATCCAGACACTCTTGTGCTCAGACGACAGTGAGGAGAGGAGAGCTGGTGTCCAAAAGATTGTTGACATGAGGGGTGGAGATGATGACACACTTGGAGATGTTTCTGTACGTCCCAGGAAGACACCTTCCATCAACCCCAGTTGATGCATGACATTCCAACACCCATAGATAACAAGCTTACCTTATCATCATATGCAGATGACATCACTCTAACATCCACCCACAACAACATCGACACCGCTACAAATAACCTACAAACATACATAAACAGTATACAAGACTGGCTCACACACAATAGACTCAAAGTAGCGCCCACAAAATCAACCATCACCTTGCTTACAAGCAACACAAAAGAACACCAGGTAATTCCTCAGCTTACACTAAACAACATCAACATTCCACACACTCACAGGACCAAAATACTTGTGGTCACATACAACACATCATTATCTTTTGCAAACCACATTCAGGACATTAAAAACAAATGTACGTCAAGACTTAACACGCTTAGGGTACTAACAGGCACAAACTTTGGACACCAGCAGGAAACAACATCACTCATATACAAACAATATATTCGCTCAGTTATGGACTATGCTAGCCCATGCTGGGCACCCATTATCTCAAACACAGACATAAACACCTTACAGACAATATAAAACAACGCACTTCGTATCATTACAGGATGCACTCAAACAACACCAATAGAACACCTGCACACAGAAACAAAAATACTGAAAGTTAGAGAACATTTAGACATGAGGGGAACACAATTCATGGCAGCAGCGACAACTAACCCACAACACCCTTGCCACTACATGTACAATCATGCACCAACACCTCGCACCATTAAGGTAACACCAGAGATATATTATAACCAAATACTCCATTCCATACCACGCCCCACAGACATCACACAGTACAGAAAACACATACACACACACACACCTAACACCTAACCCACAAAGCACTGACACGACTCGGTCCGAATGCGGTCCTAGGTGCGAAGCCGCCACCCATTAACAGGTCAGAGATCAGCCTGAGCAGATCGGATCGAGTTAACTTAGCACGATTCCGATGTGGACATCACCCCAACTTACGGACATACGGTATAAACACAGACTAGACAACTCCATAGACGACACCTGCTACCTGTGCCAGGGGACACCACAAACAATTGAACACATTATGACAGACTGTACCGCTCTAGCACAACAATGAACACAAGACAACATCACTAGTGCGCTGAACCTCTGGTCCACTCCGGAGAGGGCGATCGGTTACCTGCGTGCCGCTGGCTTGCTCGATCAGGGTGGGCTGATCGGCTAAACAACAACAACAACAACCCCAGTGCTTCTTCCGTGTTGGAGCTGACAGACTGGTCTGACGGGGTATTTGAACCTCCTTTGACATGTAAACTGACTACAGCGGAAGTAAAAAAGTTCTTTGACAAGCCTATGCAAGTTCCACAGTGGCCCTGTCATGCTCAGTCAATAGAGAGGTGTGTGAAACAAGTCACAAAGGCAGCAGGCAGGGTGTATACACATGAGAAACGTGAGGGCTATATCAGAGGCCAAGAAGCAAGTCGGCGGCTGATGTCCAAGGACGAATCAAAGCAAGACTTGATGAAACTTGTTTAAATATTTTTTTTTACTGATGTCATTACTTTCTAATGTTGTTTTATGATTACAAGGATATGTTTTATGATTACTAGGATATGTTTTATGCAGAGAAACTAAAATTTTTATAGCATTACCTGACATTTTGAGAAGCTAAAATTAATAAATGTTGTTTTCCGAGAGCAATTTATGTGCTTTTTAATCAAACGTAGATTTACCAAGCTAAGTTTTGAGCAATCACAAAAATAATAGCAGATTTGAATTCTTCACATCCAAAAACATATATTTAAAACCCCTCAGTGAAGGAATTGGCAAAAATTAATTTTCACCTCCCAAATTGACACACCCTAGTACAGCATGCTCTTAAACTGGCTTCAGATTGCAAGCTTGAGTTTGATTGTAATATGAGTCCTGAAAAGCTGAGAAGGTTAGAGTAGGAAATGAATGTTTGTATAGTTGTATTTGGAATGGATGATCGTCGTAGGACTGTGTATGTTTTAAAAAGCTGTGTGAGAGATCGCGCGAGACCTCTACTTATTTTAGGACTGTCAGGGTCAACGTATCTCCCCATCCGAAATATAAGGGACCTTTACGCGAGTTATGATAAAAGTCGAAAATATGGACGGCATCATGATTTGTGTAATGGATGTCTCGATTTTGCGGATGAGATAGTGAAGCATTGTAAGGAATGTCACATGGAATGTGAGCAGTGTAAAAGCTCCAAATGTGAAAGTCGTGTAGTTTAAGCTGAGAGTAGGGAATGTAATGTGTGCAGACGTACATTTTTCAATAATAAAAGCTTTGAGCTACATAAGTCAATTGGGACTTGCAGGAAAATGAGAATCTGTGAATGTGGTATGTCTCATATGATAGATAAGTGGGAGAAATTCAAGAATAAATGTGATGAAATTCACTGCCCTACATGCCATGAGAAATATAAGGCTGATGGAGTGAAGAATGTATGTTATATGAAAGAAGTTACACCTAAAAATAGACCTTGTATAAATGTGTACTACGATATAGAAACTTACACAAACCCTGAAACCAACGAGGTTATCCCACATCTACTCATAAGCCAGACTATCTGTGATGAGTGCACGGAGGTTGAGTGTTATGAGTGTCACAAATGTGGTAAACGGAAAAACGTTTTTAAAACGATAGCACACGACAGCCCTGTAAAACTCTTTGTGTCCTATATGTCAAGTTTGTGGAAAAATTTAAAAAATTACTGTCTATATTCTTGCCCATAACGGGGCAAAATTTGACAAACAGTTCATTTATAAGGAACTGCTTGAGCACGAGTCATCAGAGATATTCACGGGCGATCCCATGAAAAGAGGAAACAAGCTTATACAAATGCAGATAACAGGTAATGTTTCGTTTAAAGATACTATATTATTCACAACTTGTAAACTAGACAAGCTAACCAAGGTGATGGGTGTAGCCGCCGAAGTTTTAAAAGGGTATTTCCCTTACACTTTCCTCACTAGCGACACTTCAAATTACGTAAGACTACCTCCCCCCCAAACAATACTTTAACTACACCAACATGAGTGGTAGTGAGCACGAAGATTTTGACCGCAACTACAACAGTTTTAATGAAACTAATCCAAACAATATAGCTGATGAATGTGAGTGTTATTGTGTGAATGATGTGCGCGTGCTTATATTTTTCCTGGCCTTCAGAAGGATGTACATAAACCGTTTCAACTGCGATCTGCTGTACGTCGGTATTCAAGAACAATTTTATGCCTAAAGACACCTTAGCCGTCATTCATAAAAAGAACCCTCGCAGTTATAGGCACAAGGCTATTTACTGGCTCATACACATACCACAGCAGACCGGAGTATACATAGAACACGCCCGCAACACGGGAGAAGTACCCATTAAGGTCAATAGTCGTGTTTTTTGGGTTGATGGTCTAAGCGAAGACCGTGCCACTGGTGAGAAGATTGTGTCCTCCTTTAACGGATGCTGGTGGCATGGCTGCCCACGTCCTGAGTGTGGAATCGTAGGAGATATCCACGGTAGGTCTCCTGCCGACAGTCTTGCATGGACCCACAAACGCGATCAACTTATAGGTACCCAGTTCACTCACAAGATCTTGTGGGAGCATGAGTATAATGCACGAATGGAAACAGATGGAGAGTACCTTGAAGAAATAAACACCATCAAACGTTCACTGGTGTTGGATCCTCTCACATGCGGTATAGCTTGTTCGGAGGGCGTACAAACCTATTCAAGCTATACTTTCCACCTACGGAAGCCGTGAAACTCCATTACTACGACTTCTGTTCTTTATATCCCTACTTGATGAAGAACAATCCGTACCCCATTGATGCACCTGAAAAACTGGCGGGAACTGACCTGCTCACCATCGATGTGTTCTCAACAAATTTGAACAAGTACTATTTCAGTCTTCCTTTCGTAGACGTGCTCCCCCTCGCGATTTATGGATGCCGATCTTACCTGTCGTTATAGATCACAAACTCATGTTTCCCCATTGCGTGAAGTGCGCAGAGGAGAATAATAGGTCCTGTAATCATACAACCAACCAGCGAAAGAGCAGAGGTGTGTATATACAAATCTTGAGCTGTCCCTCGCCATCCGCCATGGTTACAGAATATTGAAGATATATGAGGTGTGGAGTTTTCTGAAACTCCCCAACCTTTTAACGCCGTATATAAATACGTTTTTGAAGGATAAGGTAGAAGCATCAGGTTGCCCGGGAGGGGTTGAGAGCGAGGGTGAAAAATCGGCTTATATTCAGCGTTACCGTGACCGTGAAGGGATACAACTTGACCGGGCCCAAATTGTTAAGAACTCTGGCAAGCACTTCAGAGCAAAGTTATACTTAAATAGTCTTTGGGGGAAGTTTGCAAAGAATACAGATCAGGGGAACGTTCATTTGGCCCAAAATTATAACGAGGTGTGGGATTATGCCAATGCCCTCGATAAAGAGGTTATCGAGATCGTGAATGTTGGTAATACGTACATAATAAAGTACAATATCACCGAACTGGCCACAGATACCTCACGTGTTACAAACATACCTGTAGCCAGCTTCACAACAGCATACGCACGCATCAAGCTTTAGGGACTACTACACTCTATTCGGCGGAGGGTGCTGTACGCTGACACAGATAGCGTAATATTCACAGAGAGGGAGGGTGAATACATGCCGCCTATTGGGGAATTCATCGGAGAGTTGACTGACGAGATCAAGGATGAGTATGGTGATGCTGCATACGCTGACTCCTTTGTATCAACAGGGCCAAAAACTTATGGGCGAAGGGCATCACGCTTAACCTGGCGAACCGACAGGTCGTTAGAAGATGACGGTTAGAAGATGACGGTGACCAACCACCCCAAGTGACTGTTGGTACCATAGGACCTGAATGATGTATATGTCTATTGTTCACGATTTGTTTATTTATTACGTACCGTATATTTATAAATGTTTCAAGAAGGGCTTGATGTTCTACTGTGTGTCTGTGTGTGCGTGCGTGCGTATGTACAGAAAAAAAGTCCTAAGCTCCGCCCACTAAAAGCTCAATCAAAGGGTCACGTGACTCCTGCTACGACCTGGGCATATCTCTACCCCTGCGTGCTCAGTTGGCCGCTGCAAACCTTGCAGCTCAGACATGTATTTTCTCACGTAGACGAAAAATAGTGATGGCGACTTTTGATATTGTGTGTTCGACGTTTATGAAGTGGTATTCGGTAAAGTCCGAAGATGTAGTGAATGCTGAAAGATGGCCTAGTCCCCCTTCCTTTGAGACTTTTTAGGCTACATTGAACCGCGCGAAGCTTGAGGAACAAGATGTTCAAATACTCGATGGATATTCTGGGGAGAGCAATGCCCGATTTCGCAGCACAAACGATGTAATGGCTACGTTGTAGGGTAGACTGTATAAAAGCGTACATAACCGTGAGGTGAAAGAAACAACGTGTGCAGAAGAGAAGCAACGGGTATGGGTAGTGAGTATTGTTGATGATTGGTTTGACAGGCGGTATTATATCATGCTGCATCCTACCGAGTACGCGTACCCTGTGGCTGAGAATGTAAACCTTGTCATCATGGACAAGCTAGAGTACTTTTACCACTACATTCATATATATCATGACGAGGTTCACAGTGAAGTTGTGGCTAAACGCCTATGCGAGTTCTTAATAGAATTTGGAGACGAGTATCGACTGTTAAACAAAGTGAATAAATACGGGCACATGTTTCTCTCAAATAGTGCGCCGGATTGTTAATGTGTTTATTTTGTGGAAATGAACGTCTATTGCGCATTTTGATAAAACATTAAAACCGATATTACCCCGTGTATCAGAAAATTGCCCGTTATAATAGGTACAAGTACTAGCATCATTCTTTCATGCTGGAACAAACCCGTACACGAAACATTAACGCTTGGTATGACTCACTCCTCGACACCTGTCCTCGAGCCAAACAGCGCACCGGTTGCTCATAGCAATCTCTGAGCTTGACCCGACTGGTTGTGCACTCTCACAATAGAAAACGATGGAGCTTCCTTTCAGCAGCATTCTCAATGCCGTATACGACATGTCCGTGACGAAGTCATTGCGTGTGTTCAGACATAAAACGGGTGCTATTAACTATGTACTTGAAACGAGTTATAGACAAGAAAACTCTGGTAAACGTAATGTTGTTTATTTAAGTGTTGAGTAGGTGAACAGAGTCTTCTTGATAGTTGAGAAGTGGGGTGAGGTCCGTTATAAAATACCTGCTGGTGTAGGTATAAGAAGAGAACAGATTAGTGATACCACCTCATATGCCATTGTTTGTAGGTTGTGTATAAATAACGATCAGCCATGCATTGATATACTGTACGACTGATGTGGAAGAATGCATCTGATAAAAACGGTCTTGTCCCGACGCGAAACTGGTTCATCCTCGACAGAATGTTTGAAATCGCAGGTTTCCGCAAACTAAAACTTATATTAGACGCACGTGTTACGGATATGATTTATTTTGATACGGTTCTTGGATACGCATACACCGCTATGCGTTGCAAAGAAGAATTCACGGTTGAAAAGCTCGGATCGGTAAGAAAAAACTCTCGATTGGAAAGGTGTGCTTATAAACTTGAATTTAATAACGATGTTGTGGCTAACGACGACCTCTTTGTGCGTGCTTTTGATTGTATTCTGTCCGTGTTTAAAGATAATTTGCCAACCAATTGTAAGGTGGGCACAAAAATAGTATTGAACGATATGAAGGCCCTTTACATCGAGTTTAGTCACCCGCACACCATGAGTGGTGAAATAATGCTAAATCGTATTTATTGTATAGTGCAAAGCAACAATGATGTAACTGTAGACTCGATCACGTGCGAGTTTAGTATTTTAATTGAGCGCGGTAGAATATAAAATGTATGCATTTTGATTTTAGATAAGTTTTGCTGTTTATATACAGGGTGTCCCAAAAAAACTATATACTCTTTATAGCATCATATATTTCATAATTTAAAAAAAAACAAAAAACAATATATTGTTATAGCAATTGCCAATGAAAGGTAAATTAGTAATCTAAGTGATCAAAATGTTATAGCGAGTTGTTTGCATATAAAATTTAATTAACTACGCCAAGTGCTCAAAATGTTCTCCGGCGGCATGAATGCACTTTTGAATGCGTCGACTAACTGATTCGCAGACATGGACTATTGTGGATGCTGTGATGGTCCCGCACTTTTCCCTAGTTGCATCCTTAAGGTGTTCGAGTGTTGCAGGTCTTGTACCATAAACTGCATCCTTCAGGTAGCCCCACAAGTAAAAATCAAGTGGAGTCAAGTCCGGTGAACGTGGAGGATACTCAACGCTTCCTCTTCGTCCTATACAACGGTTAGGCAACGTTTCATCAAGGTACCTTCTGACATCACAATGATAATGAGGGGGGGCTCCATCTTGTTGAAAGTAAAAGTCGTCGTTTCCAAACAACTTCCGAACTGCAGGTATAATTTCTGTCCGCAGCATGTCGAGATATGCGTCACCGGTAACTGTCCCATTAAAGAAAAATGGTCCAACCAAACCCCTGGATGATAAACCACACCATGCTGTTAATCCTGGTAAATTAACATGTTTATCCACATAAACGTGTGGATTATCAAGTGACCAGTACCTGCAGTTGTGTCGATTTACTGTGCCATTCAGCTTGAAGGTAGCTTCATCAGACCACACGATTTTGTTGTATTGAAAGTGCATTCATACCGCCGGAGAACATTTTGAGCACTTGGCGTAGTTAATTAAATTTTATATGCAAACAACTCGCTATAACATTTTGATCACTTAGATTACTAATTTACCTTTCATTGGCAATTGCTATAACAATATATTGTTTGGTTTTTTTAATTATAAAATATATGATGCTATAAAGAGTATATAGTTTTTTTTGGGACACACTATATATCTGGTCCGCAAAAAAAAAAGGAGCATGACGAAAATTGCTCTCACGCCCGCATTTTTTACCGGACCCTTAAATGTTATATATCAAGCTAAAGATAAAAGAGCCCAGAGTTGTATAAAACAAATTTCATCAAAATCGGTCATAAAATAAAGATTTTATGGCCACAAACGTGCAATGACTAAAAAAAGTGAATTTCCGCGTAAAAATTTAATTTTTTTCTCATTTTAAATTATTTTTTTCAGATGCCTAAATAATTTTAATCAATAAAAATGATAATATGCCCTTTTCAGATAAAATATTAATAAAACATTATAGACTTGATAAAAATTATGGCGCAATAAAATTATTACAAGAGTTTCCGAATAAACCACGGTCGAAAGGAGGTTTGGACAAGCTGTTAAGAAAAATCGACGAAACTGAAAGTACTGAAAGGAAACAAGGAAGCGGGAGGCCAAGATCAGTTCGAACCGAATAAAACATCAGAGATGTGGAACTAAGAATTTGTAGTCAAGAAGGCAGACCAGGGACTCACGTGACACCGTCAAGAATTGCTAATGAGTTGAACATATCCGAAAGTAGCGTCAGAAACATTATTAAAAACGACCTTGAATTAAAACCTTATAAACGGATACACGGGCAGAAATTAACTGAAGTTAACGAACAGAAAAGAGTTGTTTGTTCTGAACGCATGTTAAGAAATATCACTCCCGAAAAAGTAGACCTCGGTTTTTTACTGACGAAAAGAAGTTTACGGTAGAACCACCGCGAAATTCCCAAAATGACAGAGTGTATTCAAGAGTTAATTGTAAAAATGAAATACCAGATGATAGACTTTATGCTACCCGTAATCATTTTTCTGCCAGCGTAATGGTATGGGTCGGTGTGTCTAAACTAGGCAAGACATCTGTTTTTTTCGTAGAGCCAAACATCAAAGTAGACGCCCGCTATTACACTGAAACTTTGTTGGAACAAATGCTGCCCGAAATGAGACAATTGGCGAATAATGGTTACTTCTTATTCCAACAGGATGGCGCTCGGGCGCATACCGCTAAGTCAACTACTGAATTTTTAGAAAATAATGTTCCTGAATTGCTTTACCCAAAAGATTGGCTCCCTACTAGTCCAGATTTGAATCCCGTAGACTACGGAATATGGGAAATGTTGGCTGAGAAAGTGTACAAGCATAAGATCCGAAATGTCGAACATTTGAAAGAAGTTATCGTACAAAAATGGGTAGAAATTACCCAAGATCAAGTAGATAAAGCTATAGATCAATTTAGGCCCCGATTACGAAGGGTTGTAGAGGTTTCTGGCACACATATCGAACAATTTTTTTAGTCTTATAATTTCGTTTTCTTTGGAAATTGTAAAATTATATGACATGTTGTAATAAAACTTTTATATTTTTTTCAATTTTTGACGTATTGACATGAAATTTGGTACTAACTTAGTTTATTTGTTGCTTATTTGCCTAAAATAAATTATTTGTCATTATGTGTAAAAATAAATGGACAGTAAACATTTCTGGCAAACATATCGAACAATTTTTTTAGTCTTATAATTTCGTTTTCTTTGGAAATTATAAAATTATATGACATGTTGTAGTAAAACTTTTATATTTTCTTTAATTTTTGACGTATTGACATGAAATTTGGTACTAACTTAGTTTATTTTTTGCTTATTTGCCTAAAATAAGTTATTTGTCATTATGTGTAAAAATAAATGTACAGTAAACATTTTCGTCATGCTCATTTTTTTTTGCGGACCCTGTATATATATATATATATATATATATATTAATAGGTATATAGTTTTATCCTGTACTATCACTATTTTTATATAAGTTTTGGTGTTTATATACAGGGTGTACATTAGGGTGGATCGATTTTACATTTCTTTCGATTTCCATATTCTAATAGAGACAAAAACCTGCGCATGCATGAGAAAATAGCCTCTGCAAAATCGTAGCTTAATAGGTAATCATCTTCTGCCCCCGGCAGAGCGATGAAAATCATATTTTAGTAGTCAAAAACGTATGTTTCTTATAATTTTTAAAATATTTCAATATGCATCAAAATTATTCCTAATAACTATAAAGTCGATGAAAAAGACCTCATATGATCGTTTTTCCAAGCGCGTTGTCCTACGTTAATATCTTTTGCCCCCGGCAACAACGTCAAATGTTGAAAAAATAGGTAATTTATATACATATTTTCAGATCGGCTCTTTGTCTTAAATAATGCATTTATAAACAGGGTGTCCCAGAATGAACTATCTATTTCAATGAAATCGGACAAATTTTTTAAAAACACACTTTTATTTATGTTTATCATGTTTAATATGTGTTAAAAATGTATAAATTTATAAAAAAAATTCTTAATTTTATTTTCAGAATTTTTTCATAGTTTTTCATAGTTTTATTTTCATTCTCTTTCAGAACCCTATTAATAATGAATACACAAGAACGCATCTTTGTTGTAACATCCCGTATCAAAGGAATGCAATGTAATGAAATCAGAGAAAAATTTACAAGAAGATTCCACAGAACCGGTCCTACAGACAAAGCGATTCGTGAACTTGTGAACAAATTTAAAAGAACTGGATCCGTACACGACGAGGTGGGAAGAGGACGCCCAAGGACAGCACGTAACAGTACCGAACAGGTACGACAATTGTTTGAGGATGAACCAACAACTTCGGTTAGGGAGGACGGTCGAAGACTCAACATATCCAAGACAACAGTTCATAGAATCTTGCGTTCGACACTGATAAAAGGCTTTGATACGGGATGTTAAACAAAGATGCGTTCTTGTGTATTCATTATTAATAGGGTTCTGAAAGAGAATGAAAATAAAACTATGAAAAACTATGAAAAAATTATGAAAATAAATAAAAATTTAGAAATTTATACATTTTTAACACATATTAAACATGATAAACATAAATAAAAATGTGTTTTTAAAAAATGTGTCCGATTTCATTGAAACAGATAGTTAATTCTGGGACACCCTGTATTTCCCATAGCATTTATATCGTTGCTTAGGCATGAAATAACACACGCAAAATTTTATGACTCTAGGCTAGGGTTTAAAGGTCATCTCTGGTGAGTGCTGCCAGCAGCAGCTGCCACTGACGCGCCAGTACGCACTGCGCAGTTCCCTCAGTTGCCTTTTGACAGCGTCGAAGGCAGGTGTGTATTTTGCAGCTGGCTCCTCGAGTCCTCAGTGTGTGTGTGTGTGTGTGTGTGGCTCCTCACTCAGAGTCCTCAGTGTGCTCAATCTCTCTGCTCATATCCTTGTTTGTTTTTCTCATAACTCTGTTTTTTTCGATTTTATTGCGTAACAGAACAATACATTATTCTTTAATCTTTACAGGATGGCTACCGCTACAACTAGAAGATCGGTTACGTGTCCAATATTTGGTGCTGGGAAAGATTTGAATTTGCGATGTTTTCCCACATGTGAAGATGTGATGCAATACTACCATCATGTGAGAATTGAGTTGAGATCATCCAAGAAGGAACCTCCATTGAAAGACATCGCCGCTGTGGTCACGGAGAGACTGGAATACTTGTGGAAATTAGCTTCCATTCCAACAGTTTCGACAGCACGGATAAATCAAATGTTGAAAAGTTATCGTGATAAAATGGCTAACATCATCAAATCACTGAACGCGAAAGAAGAAAACGAATCGTTACAGAAAAATCTTGAGACCTTCAAGAAATCAACTAAGACCACCTTATTTGACATATCGGCTTGTAAATGCCCTGATTTGACAAAATGCAGCTGCCCTCGTGAACGACGAGTACCACTGAAAGAGCAACAGTTTTTACTCGACCAAAGAAGTGATCGCAAAATGGCAATAGGAACTTTGGATGTTGAAACAACAAATAAAAACGAGATGACTCTTGCAAGAAGATTGGCGATATTGAAACAAGAAGGAATAGCAGAACATCAAGAGCCGTCGACTAGTAAACGACAAGAAACTTCTCAAGAACAACCTTCTTCGTCAGCCTCTAGTGAAACCGAGGATACATCTATAGGATCATCGTCATCGTATGAACTAACACCGAGAGATAAACATGACATGAAGGAAAAAACACGAATGAAACTCCAGGTACTTGCTGAAGCTTGTGATCGTACGGGCGTCTCAGACAGAGCTGCTTCATTTATTGCTTCTTCGTTGTTAGAGGATGTTGGCTGGATACGAGAAGATGATGTCAGTTCAGTGATTGATCGAAATAAGATAAGAAGAGCCAGAAAAAGAGTTCGTTCTGAGCATCAGCAAGATGACAAGATCACGCTACCATTACAGGGCATTTTCTTTGACGGACGTAAAGATAAAACAATGACACAAGAAGAAATAGACAATGTGAAGCATAGAAGGACTGTGGTAGAAGAGCATATAGTTTTAGTTCAAGAACCAGAATCCCAGTACATGGGGCATTTCACTCCTGCATCAGGTTCTGCCACTGCAATAACATCAGGTATCATCAACTTTCTAGAGACTAACAATATTAGCACGGACGACATTGTGGCTATCGGCTGTGATGGTACCGCAGTGAACACGGGTCGAAAGGGTGGAGCCATTCGTATGATTGAAATGAAACTACAAAAGCCAGTTCAGTGGATCATATGCCTATTACACGGTAATGAATTATCACTGCGACACCTCATTCAAGACTTGGACGGCAAAACAACTGGGCCAATGGGCTTTACTGGACCAGTTGGAAAACAACTGAACGACTGCGAAAAACTTCCAATTACAGAATTCGATGCCATTCCATCTCCCGACATTGACATAGATGATGCCGAGTTCAGCACTGACCAAAAATATTTGTTAGGCATCTACAGAGCAGTGTCGAGGTAGCTGCTCTTCAGCTCTCGCGGCTCGAAATCCAGGTAAGATGGCGCATTCCAGGTGGCTGACAACAGCAAATAGATTTCTGCGCCTCTATGTTTCAACCAGTGAACCCTCCAGCACCTTCAACGAAATTGTGCGATTCATTATGACAGTTTACGCACCAATTTGGTTTAAGATAAAGAAAAACTCCAGTTTCACTGAGGGCGCAAAACATTTTTTCGAAATGATGCGTCTCTCTCAGACCATGCCTCAAAGATCTAAGACAATCGCCAACAAAGTCCTCCGTAGAAATTCTTTCTTTGCTCACCCAGAAAATATTTTGATCTCCATGCTACATGCCGATGAGCAAAACATAAGAGAATTGGGATGGGAAGAATATTAAAAGCACGATCAAAACAATCACCAGCGGGGGAAATTCGAGCCTTCGCCATGCCTGAGCTGCTCTACGATAGTGAAAACTATACGAAATGATCAACTGGCAAACGGCTGAGGTGACCGAACCCCCCCGTTACAAAAACAATACCTGATACCCGAATAAAAGAGTTTGTTGAGACGGAGACCAGCCTGATGGACTGATCCCACTATTCCCTTGTCATACTCAAGCGGTCGAGAGACTCATCAAATTAGTAACCGAAGCCTCTGCCAATGTAAGTGGAATAGAGAGAGAGGACGGATTCATCCGCTCCCGTCTTCACTCCCGAACAAAAATTCCACGATTTGATTCTAAGAAAGATTACCGTATGTAATCGACATGCAGCCAAAGGAAGGGTGGTTGGGGCTGGATAGGGTGGAACTCGACGTACAGCCACCTCTCGTGGTGAGTTCTGGGTTGCTAATTTATAAAATTAGCAAGCGAGGAGCTGTAGAGTACTTATCGTACTTATAACATCGCATTAACGTAATTATAATCCACATTTAGACTTTTCTCGGGGACAGAAAATATTACTCTAGAGTCATAAATGAAACGGATGTAACTGCTGCTCGTGCAACACTCTCCAGACCAGGTCGTGGTTCACACCGAGGATACGTGCAACACCTCGCGTGCTTGCGCTTGGATTGTCCTCAAATCGCCGTAGGATTTCTTCTTCCATGTCAGGAGTGCGCACGTTTCTCTCCCGACCAGTGTCATGCATGTTTGCATGGAATGTTCCAGTTTCTCGCAGTCGCCGATGCAAATGCGCAAACGTTTGGTGGTTTGGCACACGTCTGTTTGGGAAGCGCTGTCGGTACAACCTCACAGCAGCTCTTCCGTTTCCATTGGCAGCCCATACACCATATGCATGTCAGCCATCTCAGTAGTCGTGAAGCGCTCCATGTTACGCGTACTACGTCCGATTTAAGAATGCCCGCGGCAAGCGCGAGTCTAGCCCACTTCACCTTTAGCCAATTGCAGCTGCGCCCTCTCGCGCCGAATGGTGACGTCAGCGGACATACACTTATAGACGAAAAGGGTTTGTCTTGGTGTTGCCTATCCCCCATTACAATTTGTACAGAAAGTTTTCAAACACCCTGTATGTATGTATTATATATATATATATATATATATATATATATATATATATATATATATATATATATATATATATATATATATATCATATGTCCCACAAAAAGTACACCCAACTTTAGATTGTACTAACTCCTCCAAAATTGAGATATTTGGATCTGTTTGTTTGATTTAATATAGCAAATTATTCTTTGTTAACGTTCAAATTTATTCATGTTTAAACGATTTAGTGTTTAAGAATCTGCTTTTAACTGAAGGGTACAACAAAATGGATTGCGCAAAATTGGTCAATGAAAAATAATGTGTATGCTATCGATGTAATGAAAGACAAATACATAATAATAGATACTTTAACATAATTTTAATAAGATACAAAGCAGATTTTTCTTTATTCCTTATTGCAAAAGTTAGCTTAGTTTCGTTTTCTTTCAACATGACCGCCACTCCTATCGATACAAATCTGGAGTCGAGCTCTCATCTTCCCCATCACTCTTTTGATAAGATCTGGATTGTCTTTAACAAGTTGATTTCAGCTGTGATGCGAGTCCTCAAATCATCTAAATTGATAGGTTGTGATGCAAATACTCTATTTTTCAAATGACCCCATAAAAAGTAATCACACGGGGTCAAGTCAGGGCTTCTGGGAGGCCATTCAATGTCATGGCATGTAGCAATTACTCTTTGGTGGAAGACTTCCTGCAAGCGTTCCTTCACAATAACTCTCCTGTGAGCAGGAGCTCCGTCTTGCACCCAACAAATACGATTAAATCGGTTTCCATAGGTAATACGTATTTGTGGAAGTATTTCTCGGTCTATCATTTCTAGGTAAGCTTCACCATTTAGATTACCATCGTAAAAGACCGGGCCAATTACCGCTCCATTACCGCACAGTCCTACCCAGAGAGACAGTTTTTGTCTAGAGTTATTCTTTTCGTAGATATGATTGTCAGGTGGATGATTTTTGGGCATACTGACGGCAGATTTGTCTGTTCACTAGACCATTCATAAAAAAGGCCGCCTCATCTCCAACCACTAATTGTTCCGTGAATCTTTCTGGTTTTTCAAGAAACCACTGGGCAAATCTTAGGCGGCGAGGTAGATCTCTTTCAATGAGTTGATGTCGAATTTCCATTCTGTATGGGTACAAATTCAAATCCTCACGAACTATTCGATGAAATGACATGCGTGAGAGTTCTGTACCATTTCGCCTGGTGGACACTTTTGGATGTCTCTCTAATAAATGCCGAACATGCTGAATGTTCTCGTCTGTTCTCGTCGTCTTCGGATGGCCTGAACGTCCTTTGTTCAAATTGAGGACCGTTCCTTCTTTGTATTTCCGAACATTCTTCAAAATTGTATGTTTAGTTGGAGAAGCTCTATCGGGAAATTGCAGTTCGAAGGTATTCTGAACTTGTTTTAAGCTTTTAGTTTGCAGATAAGTTGTGACCATGAGAACGCGCTGCCTTCGTGTAAACTGCATAAGGGTTTCAAAGTTATTTATAAATTTAGTAATTCAGATTCTTCATTTATATGTATGACTCATATCTTAGATACAAAAGTTCGAATTATTTTAAAAAAATATTTGCAATATCCTTCGACGTAAAAAGTAGCACATTGGTCAAAGCAAGAGGAGCTATCTGGCTGGGAGAAATGATCATTCCGCGCAACCCATTTTGCTGTACCCTTCAGTTAAAAGCAGATGCTTAAACACTAAATCGTTTAAACATGAATAAATTTGAACGTTAACAAAGAATAATTTGCTATATTAAATCAAACAAACAGATCCAAAATATCTCAATTTTTGGAGGAGTTAGTACAATCTAAAGTGGGTGTACTTTTTGTGGGACATACGGTATATATATATAGCAAATGGCTGGTTACGCCTTCTAAGCCGACTGACGGGTTTCTAAGCCAACTGTCAAGAATATCTGTATAGGGCATTCTGGCAGCTCAAACGATATATATATATATATATATATATAATATATATATATATATATATATATATATATATATATATCTGCTATTTACGCTTTCATGGCCGACTGACGGATTTCTAAGCCAACTGTCAAGAATATCTGACTAGCACAATCTGGCAGCTGAAAAGTTGGGTATATAATATACACACACATACATCTGCTTTCTAAGTCTTCTAAGCCAACTGGCGGATTAGGCCAACTGTCAACTGGCTGATTAAGCCAACTGGCGGATTTCGAGTTCTAAGCCAAGTGAAGCTACCTGAGCTCTCATTAAGCTTCTGCATAGGCTGACCATACGTATCGTTTTGAACGGGACAGTACCGTTTTTTTTATGGGTTCTGTATGGGTCCTGTCACTGAAGAATAATTGTAAGCTCAATATGTTTATGTACTTACTTTTTCATGAATACAGAATATTACATAACCCCCGTCCCTTTTTTGCCATCCCAATGTCCCGTTTTTGTCTCAAGGAAATATGGTCAGCCTACTTGAAGTTGTAGTTCTGCATCTGGCAAAAGCTGGATGGTCTCTTCCTCTCTCTCTCTCCTCTCTCTCTTAGGTTAAGTATACATCTTTGGGGGGGGGGGTGAGGCCGTTCCACTTTCTCCCCTGAGGGTTGGCACTGGAGGAGGGGATTTGGCACTTGTAACAAGGGGGGGTGGCACTGGCACTCATTTGATCAACATTGTAATTGCATATGAACGCTACCATTTTGCGGCCATACTACTATTGTTAATAGAAACATTCTTCAGTCTACCATTATTCTACTTACCAACTTACAAACAATTTCAACCTTAGCCAGGGCCTTTTTTTCGCTTGATCCTGTTATTCTGAATTTATTCAGAACAGATTTGGACAAGAAGAGCACTGCACTAAAACTCTGGTAGCTATTCCACGTGAATTGTATGCTCTTCCTAAAATATATTTCTGCACCAATCATATTATTTTTGTTTTTTCTTTGTGATCTATCTTTTTCTTTGTGTCTCAATCTTGTTATTAATTTCAGTGTTTTTGAGGGTGTCATTTGACGAAAGCGCTTGAGCACTATTTCATATTTTTAATTTCCTTTCGTGGTTATTTTCATCATAAATAATTCCATATATATATATATATATATATATATATATATAGTATGGCCCAAGATAAAATAGATCCCATTATTTCTTTAACTAAAACTCAATTTTTTTTATTCCCTTTTCTTGAATTATCAGGTTATATATATATATATATATATATACACCTGATAATTCAAGAAAAGGGAATACAAAAATTTGAGTTTTAGTTAAAGAAATAATGGGGCCTATTTTATCTTAGGCCATACCATATAAATATATATACTGTATATATATATATATATATATTATATATATATATACTGTGTGTATATATATATATATATAGATAGATAGATAGATAGTATATCGTATATTTAATCCACATCAGTGGAGGTATGAAGCGTTAAACATCTTTTACATAGAGCACCATTCCGCCCATAATAAAAAATTATCCAAACAAAATGATTATGTGTCATGCTATTTCAGTTGCATGCACACTGTTCAGTTTTGGAAGAAGTTTCGCCTAGAAACATAAAATTTCTAAAACGCATAAAAAATTACCAGTTGGTTATATTATGTTTTTCCTTTATTTTTTTTATATATTTGGTGGCACCAATAAACTTTCAAACCATTATAAACTTTCAAAACCATAATATAATGATTCTAATATTAAGTTTTGCGAAGACCAGATTACACCGGGTTAGGTGGTCGTTTTAGATTGGTTAGTTGTTTCCCACGTGATCAAATCGCACAATCATAATCTTTGTAACAAATTTGAAATTTGTCAAAATTTTAATATGCATCCATAATGATTAGCAATTTTTTAAACTCTTCAGACATTTTGTTTCTAGTCGAACTTTTTTTCCGAAACTGCATATAAACTGAACGAGCGTAGCACGTAATCATTTTGTTAAGATAATTTTCATTTCTTTTATTGCATTATTTGAACATTTGATTTGCCGACTTGGTTTAGCTTGATTTGTTTAGCTTTTAAATTACAGAATTATTTAAATCTGTTCTGTGAAGTACTTAATTTGTGCTGTAATTTAAAAAAAATGAAATCAACATATATTTGAATTTCATGCTCAATTCATATAAAAGTTTAAACTCTATGTGAATTAATTTTAAGTTACGTGGTTATCAATAAACATTAATAAACAAACAGGTAAATGTGGAGAGTCAGAATATAAACAACCATATACAATAGCTACAGTATAAAGAAGTCGTTAGAGAAAGTTATCGTTGTGCAATGCTCATAACCTAATCACACCACCAATGTACCTGGATGCCTCAGAGCGAGGACAGAGTACAGGTGCGCTTATACACAACCAAACATACAGGGTGTTCCAGAAGTCTTGGAGGGGTTTTATTTGGCTATAACTTTTTCTTTTTTGATTAATTTATTTATTTTTCTTTTTCAATTAAAGTACCCTTGCTGCGATTAGTGAAAATGGAATCGTGAACAGTGCAACAAAGAGTGGCTATTGTGGAATTTTATTTGACAAATAACTCTTCCATCGTTGCCGCTCAAAGACCTTTTCGATTAAAATTCAGCACACATTCTGCTCCTTCTGATCAAGCTATTCGACGGTACGTCGCTAAATTTCGTATGGGGAAGGGTCAGGGAGACGAACCACGTACTGGGCGTCATCGGACAAGCCGAAGTCCAACTCGGGTTGAGATGGTTCGTGAAAGCGTTGAGAAAAATCCACATCAGTCCGACGACGCAGCCAGGAATAAAACATTTCAAGAAGTTCCTTACATCGAATTTTAAGAGAGGATATCAATCTTTACCCGTACAAAATTCAAATTGCTCAATAAATTAAACCACAAGATCATCAGAGTCCGATAACGTACGCTAATGCGATTTTAGATTTACGCAATGAAAATGAAGATTTTCACCAGATATTAAATTTCTAATTAAAATTGCAATAAATATATTTTCAAATGTTACGAACCTTTCTTTATTGGATCCCCAAACAAAAAAGTTATAGCCAAATAAAACCCCTCCAAGACTTCTGAGACACCCTTTATATACTGTATATATCGGATGGCCCCCCAAAAAATGCTTTGAGATTTGAACGCCAATAACTTCCAAAATATGCAGTTCACACTTCCAAAATTTACATAACTTTTACCGCAATCTATTGATAAGCTATCATAAAAATTTCAGACCTCTACATGGTGAAAAATACGAATATCATAAATACTAAATGTGTACAGCTGTACCTGACAACTATTCTAAGACTTGTAGTCGTTTCCTTAGCCGATGGATAATCTGTTAGTCTCTGAAAAACGTTAGATGATATAGGCTACGCCCATCTTAAATACTGTTTTTTAAACTTACCCTTCAAATTATGGTTCTAACTAACGGTGAAAAAGCGGTGATTCAAAAGTGTTTCTTGGAAAAAAAGATGGACTGGGGCAAGAATTTTGAGGGAATTTCCAGGAATAACTTGTAATGTTACGTCTGTGAATAGAATAATTAAAAATCTTAAAGCAACGGTTTGACAGCACGGAAGCGTAGAAGTGGTCGACCTGAAACAGTTTATACTCAAGACAATATAGCAGTGATCGAAATGATGAGCCAATCTTTAGAAGATCGACCAGGGTCACACTGCTCTCAGAGGAAAATTGCAAGAAATTTAGGTATCAGTCGAAGTTCCATACAAAGAATGCAGAGAACGGTAGGACTTAAAGCATTTAAAAGGATCTGTGTTTCAAGACGTGAGAGCAAGGTAAGAGCTAAAAGAAAAATTCATTGTAGAAAATTGCTTGATAGTTTTTCGTCCAATGCTGTTAAAAAAAATAGTTTTTACAGATGAAAAAGATTTCACCATCGAGATTGCTCGAAACTCCCGGAACGATGTTTATGGTCTGCGTAAGAAAGACATTCCTCCATCGAGACTTTACCACCAGACAAGTCGGTTTTCCAAAAAAATTATGGTATTAGCAGGTGTATCGTGGAATGGAAAGAAAAAAAATTCATTTCATTTCAGAAAATAAAAAAATTAATTCAGAAACCTATGTAAATCTCCTAGAGGAAAATCTTTTGCCTGATTGTCGGCGTCTGTATTATGGAAACGATTTCATACTCCACAAGATGGTGCTACAGCTCATACTAGCAAGTTCACACAGGATTATCTACAACAGAATGTAGTCAACTTCATTGGAAAGAACGACTGGCCCCCGCAATCACCTGATTGCAATCCCATGGATTATTGCATATGGAACACTCTAGCAGAGAAGATTTATGAAGGCCAAATAGAAAAGTTTACAGAAATGCAATTAAAGAAAAAAATACTCGAATGGTGGGACAAAATAACATTAGCAGAAATCAGAAAATGTATCATGTCGTGGAAGAAAAGGTTAAGATTAGTTTGTAAACAGGACGGCAGACATGTTGGTCATATTTGTTGATAAGATGTGAATAATAATTTTTTTTCAGTTTATGATATTCGTTTTTTTCACCATACCTCATCGTTCCCTCAGCTGTGGAAAAAATATTTTCTGTAGAGGTCTAAAGTTTTTATGACGGCTTATCAATAAATTGAGGTGAAAGTTATGTGAATTTTGGAAGTGTGAACTGCATATTTTTGAAGTTATTGATGTTCAAATCTCAAGGCGTTTCTTATGGGCCACCCGATATATATATGGGGTTGAACTCAGAATGGTTCCCTGAGGTTTTTTTATGATACACACAGACCGTGCATGGAACAAGGAACTCTTCTGGGAAAATTAAATTCACTATAGTCCGAATAAGTACGGTAAAGGTAAGTGACAAACACTATAGTTTTTTCTTTTTCATGATGTTAGCCTAACGTGGGCAACGGGTCACTCGCAAAGAGGCCCCAAAAATATAGCTTCCCTCACCAGCTATCTGGAAAGCAGATAGGATACAGCTTTGGGACAGGATCTATTAAAGCATCCCAGCCCAACTATATTCAGAACCTCAATATAACCTGGAAAGTGGACGCTCAGTTTTGCGAGTTGAAGTTTAAGTTTTGGTTTGTGGCTAAAAATACAATAGTTACCCCTTTTTCTTTGATGTATTCAATCTCGCCGAGATATGTACCACTTTCACTAGGTATGAATCGGCGGTAAATTAAAGAAAGAAATTAAAGAAAGATGTATTTAATCCGACGTGAATGCAACAAGTCTTTTTGCTTATATTGAGGCTCTGAATATAGTTGGGCTGGGATACTTTAAACCCTAGATCCTGTCTCAAAGCTGGATCCTATCTGCTTTGCAGATAGCTGGTGAGGGAAGCTATTTTTGGGGCCTCTTTGCGAGTGACCCCTTTGCCCACGTTGGGCTAACATCATGAAAAAGAAAAACTATAGTGTTTGTCATTTACCATTACTTATTCGGACTATAGTAGATGTAATTTTCCCAGAAGAGTTCCTTATTCCATGCACGTCTGTGTGTAATATATATATATATATATATATATATATACTCACACCTCCTTAACCTCGTTGCTGTTCCGTCGGCTGGACTTTCTTCACACGAAGGTAAAGCTGGTGGCCCCGCCTCTAGGTCTGGCTTGGTGGAGGAGCGATTTGCTTTCTTGCGCTCTCCACCGTACATAGCTAGGTACACCCGGCTCATCTGGTACCGTCCTGAGCCAGACATCTAGTCTTCTCTTGAAGACCCCAACCTTGACCCCTGTAACGTTTCTGAGGTCCTTTGGAAGCTGGTTAAAAAGTCTTGGCCCCTTGACAACCAAGCTATTTTCCTCCAGTGTTGAGGAGGTTCCTTATCGGGACTTTTATTTGGGAACACTACACATTCTGCCTTTCCTATTTTGCACCGTTGTTTGAATGGTAATTAGATTTAGTTTTAGGTTTGGTACCAGTTTTTCGGTCATTTTCTATATGTAGATTATGGTGTACCCCTCTCTTCTTCTTTCCAGGGAGTACAGATTTAGTTTATGTAGTATTTCCCAGTAGTTGAGTTCTTTGCAGCCATCAATCTTGGCTGTGAAATGTCTGCGTTTATTCTAGTTTATTAGTTTCTTCCTTTTTGTATGGGGACGTCAAAACTGAGCAGTATTCAAGTTTTGGTAGAATCAGTGTTTTTAGCAGGGGAATCATTACTGTCCTGTCCCTTCTTTGGAACGTTCTTAGTACCTGTCCCGCGACTCTTTTTGCTTTATTTATCGCTATCTGATTTTGTGTTTCGAATTTCGCATCATCTGTCATTATTACTAGCAGATCGATCGCTTTTGTGCTTCTCTGAATTTCCTGTCTATCTGGAGCATAGAATGCAGTCTGTTTAAGTTCCTCTTTTCTACCATATCTCAAGAGCTGAAATTTCTCGGTGTTAAATGTCATGTTGTTGTCTTCTGACCATTTGTATATTTTATTCGTGTCCGGCTGCAAAGCCTACACTTTATTTACATCGCTGATTTTTCTGCTGGTGTTTGTATCGTCTGCAAAGGATGTTACTATACTGTTGCTGTTTACTCCACTGTCTATGTCTGTTAGTATGATAACGAACAGGAGTGGGGCCAGTACTGTCCCTTGTGGTACTGAGCTGCGTACTTTCGATTCTGATGATGATATACCTTGAATTTTGATGACCTGTAGATGTTCTCTGAGGAAGTTGTAGATCCATTTTCCCAATTTGCCTGTTATTCCCATATTTTTTATTTTATGTGCTATTATACCGTGATCACATTTGTCGAAACCTTTAGCAAAATCTGTGTATATGACATCGTAGTTGTTATTGCTTTCCAATACATCTAGGATATTGTTGTAGTGTTCTATTAGTTATGATAGGCATGTCCTACCTGATCGGAATCTGTGCTGATTTTCGTTGAATCTTTCCAGTGTCTCCAAGAATTCATAAATTTTCTCTCTAACTATTCTTTCAAATACTTTGGTGAGGTGTGACGTCAATGACACTGGTCTATAGTTCTTTGCTTGAGATGTGTCCCCTCCTTTATATATATTGGAACAATGTTTGCTCTTTTCAAGATGCTCGGTATTTTCCCAGTTTCTAGGGATCATATCCATATCCAGTATAAAGGTGTAGCTATTTCAGTTTTACAGTTTTTAATCAATAATGCATGCCAATTGTCCGGAACTGCAGCTGAATGTGGTTTCATTTGTCCTATAGCTCTCGCTACATCTTCTGGGGTAAAATCAAAGTCTGTTATACACTCCCCTTACAATTTTTCTTCAAAGAATGCATCTATGTCAGGTATCGCTTTGTCACTTTTTGGGGTACTGAAAAGTGATTCATCCTGGGCTCTCAATATTTCAGATATTTCTTTTTGATCGTCGGTTAGTTCATTATTTCTCTTCCTTAAGGACCCAATAGCGGCGCGCGTTTTTTTTTTCCTTTTCGCATCGCTATAGAAGTATTTTGGATTTTCCTTTATTGCCTCAACCGCCTTTTCCTCTTCCCTCTCTGTATGTTCCTTAATTAGGGCTTCTACTTCCCTATCGATACCCTCCAGTTTTTCTTGTATTACTTTCATGGCATTATCTCTGCAGTTGGCTAACTTCGCCTCCACTCTCTTTCTTTTGCGGAATATTCTTCTCTTTTGCCTCTCTAGCCAGCTCCTCTTTCCTTTTGGCTGTGATTTCGGAGCATATTTTTCTAAAATTTTCAGCGTTTTTTCTTCCAAGGTTGTTAGCATTTCTTCAGTTGTTTTATTCTCTAAAACTGTTCTCCACTCTATTTGGGCCATGTGCGATCTGATTTCTTCCCAATTTATAGTCTTGGAGTTTAAGTTAAAGGCCCCAAATTTGCTTCTTTCCTCAATATGTGTATTGTCTTTTAATGTTGTCATCATATTTGTTGATATCTCGATTAAGTTGTGGTCTGAGATAATGGTTGGGGTTATTTTTATATCAGCAATCAAGTTCGTGTTATTCCTGAATACCAGATCTAGGCAGTTATTTTTTCTGGTATTTTCTGATCTCACGTGTCAGCATAAACTCATCTGTGAGAGCCATCAACATTTTTGCTTGCTTCTGGTCTTCTCTTGTGTCCCCTTTGTCCTGGTATATATATATATATATATATATATGTATATGTATATGTATATATATCAGTGGCGATTTCTTAATGAATGCAACGCATGCAATGCATGTGTTAAATATGTTCTCTTTTCAGATCTAAGTAAGGATTATAATTGACAAAAATAATTTTCAGAAACTAAAAATAGTCTAAGGCTTCAATCACGCATGTACTGGCTATTGGGCGGTGTAAACAAAATTATGTCTTATTTCATTAGACAATTAAGAACATTTTTCTGTACACAGATCGAAATACTTGTAGCTAAAGCATTCACTAATTCAGTCTGGGTACAGAAAAATGTTCTTAATTGTCTAGTGAAATAAGACATGATTTTGTTTACACCGCCTTGCCTTGGGCAATTTTTTAAGGAGACTTCTCACTATCCATAAGATTTTTTTTTTGAGCCTCATAGCTAAATTCAAAAGGCAATATGTTTTAAAATATGCTTAGAAAATTTACTTAATATTTTTACTAAAAATAATTAAAAAGCTTTGTTCTGATTTTTTTTAATTAATAAAAATAATACGGCATGCATTCAGTTTTATAGGTGCATTCACCAAAAAGTAACATCTGGCAATTCTGACAAGGCTTCTTTCCAGTACCACCGCCGTAAGCATCCACTTGTGTTCGGTGTTCCCTTTTGTGCTTTAATTATTTTGGATAATCAGTTAAATAAATTATAGCATTGTAGTGCCCATAATGACTGACGATGTGTTTAATCAATTGAAGATTAGAAGATTTTACTCACTCTCTTTTGATGAGAAAAAGCGCATATTGAATAATGGCAGACCGATTCCACATTTGAATTTAAGCAAAGAAAATAAAGGCTTCACTAGGAAATTTAATCCTAAGATGATGTTCCCTGGTTATGTGGAAATATTTCAAATAACAAATTGTACTGTTGGTCGTGTTTCCTATTTTCAAGAGATAACTCTGTGTGGAATTCTGTTAGTCGTGGATACGACGATTTAAACAATTTACATACTGCAATTTCTCGCCATGAAAAATCTCTTGCTCACATAAATGCATTTGTTGATCTTAAAACATTTGGAAAGTCAGAAAGAATTGATTTAATACTCGACAAGCAGAAATCAGTTGCCATTTCCAGACATAACGAAGAAGTTAATAAGAATCGAGAAATTTTGAAACGTTTGATTAGGATAACATGTTTTTTAGGTATGCAAGAATTAGCATTTCGCGGTCACAATGAAGAAGAAAACGCTGACAATAGGGGTAACTATATTGAATTGGTATTTTGTATGGGAGAATTCGATGAAAAGCTTCAAAACCATTTAAAAACTGCGACTGTTTTTAAGGGAACATCATCTGCTATTCAGAATGACATAATTCAATCTATTAGTGCAGTTATGTTAGAACAAATAAAACGTGAGCTTATCGACTGCACGTATGTGGCGATTTTATTAGATGAAACATCTGATGTCAGCTGTTTTTCTCAACTCTCTACTGTTGTTCGTTATGTTAATAAACATGGAGAGATTTGTGAACAATTTATAAAATTCAATGACGTCAGCAATGATAGAAGTGCAGGAGCGATTTCTGATTTATCTATAAGGCAACTAGGTGAACTGGGCTGTTTGAAAAAATTAGTTGCTCAAACCTACGACGGTGCTGCTGTTATGGGGAGCGATCTTAATGGAGTACAAACAAAGATTAGAGAAACTGTACCAGAGGCTATTTTTCTTCACTGCTACGCCCATAAACTTAACCTTGTTTTATCCCAAGCTGTCGCTGAAATTTCCGAATGTAATAATTTTTTTTCAGTATTAGGAAGTTTGTCATCATTTTTCAGCAGTTCAACTAAGCGAACTTCAATGCTTGACAAAGTTGTTGGAAAGCGTTTCCCTAAACTGGCTCCAACGCGGTGGAACTATTCATCTCGTCTAGTTGAAAGAGTTAAGGAAAATAAAGAAGATATAATAGATCTTTTAAAAAGCATTCTTGAAAACCCAAAGAAATTTGATGAAAAAACAAAAAATAGTGCATGCGGATTGCTTGCTGGTATCGATACTTTCGATTTTAATTTTTTTAGAAGTATTTTCTTCAATTTTTCCTTTTACTGAATATCTATTTAATGTGCTGCAAACAAAATCTATGGATATTGTGTATAGCTCAATCACCGTTGAAAGCACTATGAAAAAAATCAAACAAATAAGGGATACAAAATTTGCAGATATGTGGGACTTGATAACAGAAAGATGTGGTGAACCTGTATGTAAAAGGAAACAGTCTTTCTCCACAAGAGAAGTATAGTCAACTATTTCATGAAATATTCGATAATATACTTCTTCAAATGAAAGAGCGTTTCAGTTCAATGGAAAAATTGGAATTCATTGAGCTTTTAGATTGCAAAAAATTTGAGTTCTATGATGTTACTTTCCCAGAGAGAGCTTTTGAATCTTTGAAAAGAAGCTACAATTCATTTTTTGAGTTTCCTCGTCTCCGTTCTGAATTGTGTGTTTTACATTCGCACAAATCTTTTGCCAAAAAGAATGTTGCTGAGCTCCTAAAATATCTACTGGAAAGCGAAATGCACAAACGTCTTAAGGAAATATATAAATTGACGAATTTGATTCTAACTATACCAATATCGACAGCAAGTGTTGAGCGATCATTTTCTGCGCTTAAAAGAATTAAAAGTTATTTACGGAGTTCCCAAAGTGAAGAAAGGCTATCTAATCTTGCCTTAATTTCAATTGAAAAAAATTTCCTCAAGAAGCTTATGGAGAATCGAGAGTACTTTTACAATTTGGTCATCGAAGAATTTTGTAGGAAAACTAGGAGAGCAGAATTTCAATTCAAATAATGCTTCACAATTATTTAAGGTAAATTTTAAATTTGTATCTTTTTCTTTAGATCAATTCGGTAACTACTATATATAAATATGTCTAATTTTTTGTTCGCATATTTAAGCCTAACATTAAATGAACTTTCCTTCAAAGAGGTCCCCAAAAGTTTGTAAAACACCTTTAACTTGCTAAGTTCTATGTAAACAATATGCAAAGTTTGGGCAAGAGGGTTAGGCGGATGTTTTTCTTCCATTCCATAACATTGCATGCCTGAACAAAAATGTCACGAGTCGCCACTGATATATATATGTATATATGTGTATATATATATATATATATATATATATATATATATATATATATATATATATATATATATATTTTTAAATGGGAAGTTAAAGTCTTCGCAGATCATTATATTGAGGGATGGAGGGTTTATGGCCTTTATTAGCTTTCTGATGTCATTAATGGCCTCCGAGAATATATCGGTTCGGGTGTTTGGAGGTTTATAGATGACTTATAGTATCACGTTTAGTTTTTCTATTTTCACTGCTAGGAGTTCCACAAAGCTGTTTGACTTACTTATTATCGTGTCTCTCATATGACCTTCATGTAGATATATAGCACAGCTACCTTCACGTCTCGTTGTTCTATCCGCTCCCAGTAAGTTGAAGCCCTCTATATTTATCTCTTTCTTATCAGTACAATGTTCGCAGTTTTCACAATTTCCTTGGCAATCCTTAAGATGAGTTTCTGTGAGGCAGGCGATGTCCGCCTTTGTTTCGTCCATAAATCCTTTCAGGTATGAAACTTTGTTGAGTGATTTGTTTGGTCTTATTCCTTGAATATTAGCCAGGACAGTATTTATGTTCTTTGTTTTTCGTTGCCCTTTGTGCATTTTAGGTTCGTTTTCCTTCGATATCGCTTGTTTCGTTGCCCTATGATCATCCGAGAGAGATCCGTTTCCGCCTACCTGTTCTGGTAGCTTCTTGCCCGGAAGCGACTTGGCTCGGGGGTTTCCAACTGTGTCAACTGCATGCGTTGGATGATATTTAGCAGCCGTATCGTGTCTGTGATGTTGAAAAAAAAATTTTGTTTGCTTATTGTGTTCCTATTGTTATTGTTATTTCTATTTTCATTTAAATTTTGTCCTTTGTTCTTTCAGTCCGTCGGGAGATGTTGATAGTAGCATTTTTCCCGTATTTGCAGGTTTCATATTTTGCGTAAGTCCTGCAGATGTCCGGGTGGTAGAATTTGCATCTGTCTCCAAATTTACAATGACTATTATTATAGAAGAAATTGCATATTGGGGGATGTTCATATATACATTGTCCTCTTTTAAATCTGCAATTATCTTTTATATAATATCTGCAAACAACTCCTTCTCCATATTTACTCGTGGCTTTTATTTTTGCTCCTACAGTGTTAGTTTAATCGAAATATATATATAACTGCCTAGATCTGGTATTCAGGAATAACACGAACTTCATTGCTAATGCAATTGCTAATCTCAGACCACAACTTAATCGAGATATCAACAACTATGATGACACCATTAAAAGACAATACACATATTGAGGAAAGAAGCAAATTTGGGGCCTTTGACTTGAACTCCAAGACTATAAATTGGAAAGAAATCAGATCGCACATGGCCCAAATAGAGTGGAGAACAGTTTTAGAGAATAAAACAACTGAAGAAATGCTAACAACCTTGGAAGAAAAAACGCTGAAAATTTTAGAAAAATATGCTCCGAAATCACAGCCAAAAGGAAAGAGGAGCTGGCTAGAGAGGCAAAAGATAAGAATATTCCGCAAAAGAAAGAGAGTGGAGGCGAAGTTAGCCAACTGCAGAGATAATGCCATGAAAGTAATACAAGAAAAACTGGAGGGTATCGATAGGGAAGTAGAAGCCCTAATTAAGGAACATACAGAGAGGGAAGAGGAAAAGGCGGCTGAGGCAATAAAGGAAAATCCAAAATACTTCTATAGCGATGCGAAAAGGAAAAAAAAAACGCGCGCCGCTATTGGGTCCTTAAGGAAGAGAAATAATGAACTAACCGACGATCCAAAAGAAATACTACATAAACTAAATCTGTACTTCCTGGAAAGAAGAAGAGAGGGGTACACCATAATCTACATATAGAAAATGACCGAAAAACTAGTACCAAACCTAAAACTAAATCCAATTACCATTCAAACAACGGTGCAAAATAGGAAAGGCAGAATGTGTAGTGTTCCCAAATTAAATGCCTGACAAGGAACCTCCTCAACACTGAAGGAAAATAGCTTGGTTGTCAGGGGGGGCCAAGACTTTTCAACCAGCTTCCAAAGGACCTCAGAAACGTTACAGGGGTCAAGGTTGAAGTCTTCAAGAGAAGACTAGATGCCTGGCTCAGGACAGTACCAGATGAGCCGGGTGTACCTAGCTATGTACGGTGGAGAGCGCAAGAAAGCAAATCGCCCCTCCACCAAGCCAGACCTAGAGGCGGGGCCACCAGCTTAACCTTCGTGTGAAGAGAGAAACCAACCAAGGAACATCAACGAGGTTAACGAGGTTATATATATAATCATTGATGCATTCATAGTTTAAATGTAAGTATGAAGAGTTAAACATCTTTTTACATTGAGCACCATTCAGCCCATATATTCATTTCAGGGAACGAACCTGCAACAACATTGCCAAGTAAAAGGAGGTCAAATTACTGACAAGGCTATCGTACGTGGTTAATCACCACTGAAGACAACAATGCTCTGTGTTAGTTTAATCCAAAGAACATATCCGTATTCAATTTATTGCAATTTTCGTTAGTAATGTATAAAATTTTAAAAATCAAGTGTTCTTTCATTTTTTTAACGTTTACAACCTTACGCTTTGTTAGCATTATAATTATTTGAAAAAGCACGTCTGGGCTGCAATTGATATTTCATACCCATCTCTTGTATAGACTCTTCCTTTTCCTTTCGGTTCAGCTTCATTATTCTCCAAACACGGATTAGTATCAACACAAATGATTTTCATGGTACCAGAACTTTTTTTTTTCTGAATATCAGTAAAAAAGTGACTTTGTTTAAAAAATATTAATTTCGTATCATTTTAATTAAATCTGAATTTGAAAAAGTACATAAAATTTACTTGAAGTGCTCTTAAAGTTTCCTAAAAATAATAAGCTCAGTAAGGTGAATGTACTGGTAGATATATTGTTGTGTGTCTTCATGCAGTATTTTGTTATGAAGCATAAAATGAAGTTATTACGCATTGTGTATATACACAGGGTGTATGTGTTTAGTATACTGGTTATATAAACTGTTTGTTTTTAAGTTGGAAAATGGTTTTAGTCTGCATTAATATCCAGTAACTTTAATTTCAGTTTTATATATTAGACATCATACATCCTTGGACATATTAATTGCATCAAACGGGATAAAAGATAATAATATGAATATAGTAAGTTTTTATTTCAGTGGGCCGAAGACAACAATATGAAGTTCAACGAAGAAAAATTCCAACTGCTAAGATATGGTAATAACAAGGAGCTGCAGAATAAAAAATACAAAACTCTGCAAGACAAACAGATAAACCATATCTACAAGTCAGGGATCTGGGAGTAATAATGTCGTCGGATGCAGAATTCAGAGAGAACTACAACATCAAAATTACACCCACTAGAAAAATAATGGGAATCATCTGGAGGAGCTTCCGCAGCAGAAAAGCAAACATCATGCTCAAATTATGGAATAGCCTAGTCCTACCAATAATTGAATATT
>JAJOZX010000253.1:1247500-1260000 GCA_023014485.1 Bathynomus jamesi | reverse complement strand
ATACCATTAAATCAACAAACACTGCCTGTGCCGCTGTGCATACTCCACTGATTTTTTTTTCACACCAACACAGTAACTTTTTAGAATGAAATTGTTCGTATAAGATCAAGCAGTCTATCGTGTTTCGAACAAGATTATTGTAAATAAATACAAAAAATAGTAAATTCTTCAGCAAAAATAAAAATACTAATTTTCTATAGTAAACACCTTGCAAAATTTGCAGTTTCTAAAATTAGCAATTGAAAATTGAATGAAACTTATTTCATTGAATTTTCTGTGGCTGAAACTCTTGAAAAAGTTATTATTTTTATCATATGAAAACATTAATATTAATTTTTATTTTTATGCATTGCCTGCCATAATAGTAATATCACGAAATTTGAAAAATTATGTCATATATTCATAATTCTATATTATATTGATAGATTAACTAAATATCCGCATCTGCATCAGCAGATAGTGAAATTAAAAATCCGCATCCGCATCTGCATCCGCAAATAGCGAAATTAAAAATCCTCATCCGCAGATGTTGAAAAACTGACATCCGGTCCACCACTAATATATATATATATATATATATATATATACGGACATACACAGAGAGAGAGAGAGAGAGAGAGAGAATCTCTTATTTATTTGTTGAAATTTCTTATTTGAGTTACTGCTTGAATTTTTTTGTATTATCAAAAAGGAATTACACCTTCATGTATATATATACGTATATGGTAGTGATATACCAATTCCAAAGTTTAGCTGATGGCGATGACGTTGCTGATTCTTTGCAGATTCTTTGTCTATATTTAAAAAAAAATAATTCCCTTCTTAAGTTCTATTAATCTAATGTGAAGCATTCAATTTTCATAATTTTACACTTCAAATTTGTTTAAATACTTTTCCTTCGCTCACTCCACAATTTACAACACCAGAATTTGTTACTAATATATCGTAGTGAGAGTGATGGAACATAGTTTTATTACTGAGTAGAATGATAAAATAATTTTATTTATTAGTTTCATAAATTGAATACCAATATTTCAAGTAATTGTTTTCCCTTATGTTGAAAGTATTTTATTTCTTCAACAATATCATCAACAATAAAATTTTTCTTTAAAATTTCAAAGCCCTGGTGATTAATTTGAATAAAAAAAAAATGGATCAATTTCCGTTTATAAAATTATTAAAATACTTAAAATAAAGTGAACATAATAAGATGGTTTAATATATAAATTATAAAGTACAACTAAATATATAATCATAATTAATATAGAGTAAGAGATTACAATTGTTTATAATATTTAGAGATTAGCTATTTAGAGAAAATGCAAATTTATGGGCAATTTAACTTATTGAGCCTTGCCTCTTTCATAAATTTAAAGTAGTTTTATATCATTACACTTTGAAATGTGTATAAATTACCATAAATAGTGTTTTTCCTATGTTCAGTTTTTTTATAAATATTGATTTTGTTTTGTAATGAAAATTTTAAAATTCAAAGAATCGGTAACAGAATCGGCTAAATTTGGTCGATGCATATGCTGATACCGATGCCAAAAAATGGCCGATTGTGCCGACGCCAAAGCCGACTAATTGACTAATTGGCACACCGCTAAATGTAAATGAACAATTTATTTTCTATAAGATTTGGCTTTTATTTGTGTCTACATACCCTATATATTACGCACTGCCTGATTCGATTCGAGATTCAATTCGTGACAGAATTTTACATTCGCAAGGCCAGAATATAACTTCGATATATATTTTAACTGCAAAAGCTATTTATGTACATGAGAGTCATATGACAGAGACGGTGATAAGTAAATCAAAGAGCTTCGTGGAACTCAAAGCAGTGAAAATAGAAAAACTAAACGTGGTGATGATAGTCATCTATAGTAGGGCGGATCGAAAATGAGGTTTTTAAACTTTTTTTCGAAATTCAAATATGGCTAGTGCGGAAAATATGTGGGTGCTATAGATAATGACTGTGCATAAATATTAGTCCTGCGAAATTATATCTTCAGGTGCCACAAAGCCGTCGAAAATAGTGAAATATCATGATTTTCTTATATTCTGCATTAGTACAATAATTGAAACTTACTTGTAATTATTATATATTAAGTGTTCCATTTACCAAAATAGTTAATGAATTACGCAGCTCTTAGTTTATTTAGATCAATGTTCTTTTGATTAATGATCTAAATAATCCAGAACTCACCACGAGGAGGTGGCTGCGTGTCGAGCTCCACCCATGCCCTCCCAACCACCCATCCTTGCGCATGTTTTTTTCTATTAACGTTTTATTTAAATTTTATATTCAGCTTTACTTTCGAATGATGGCATTTTTTTACGTGACTGAAGTGTTGATCTTATGAAGCCATCTCGCGCGTTCAATCCAAATACTTTTGATGATGCTTCAGTCACTAATTTTACCATTGTTTCTACTACTTGTGTATGACAAGGGAATTTCTCGAATGGAGGGGTACTCTTGTTTTCTATGAATTCTTCAATCTCATTTTCTGTCAGGTGTCTTGTCACAGGTGGTTCAGTGACAATGCATTTTTGCCAATTAATTAAATCAGTATAATCAGTAGCTTCAAATTGAATAACAGGTACTGTGAAACGCCTCACAACTTTTTCCTTGTTTGTTTGCCTTGCTTTCTTTATTCGCCTCCACGCTAATTCTCTTATGGCGCTGCGGTCATCATGAATCATTGATGCTAGAATATTTTCTGGATTTGCAAAAAATGCATTTCTTTGTATGACAGGGTTTACAATATCCTTTACTTCGTCATTCAGTGTTCTTGTTAGTTCAATAGTTTTGAAAACATGTTTTGAGCCATTGACAAAAGACGTACTTTGCTTAATAGAAAACCACATTGGGATGTAGACCTTCATTATAAAAGAAGCAATGTTCATGAGGTTCTCAGATGGACTTACAGTTGAAACGTATAGACGAAGCAAACGATTTGCTGTAGTCAGCCATCGTGAATGTGCCATTTTGCCTGGACTACGATGAGCAAGATCTGGAGAGCAATATCCCTTTGTTATGGCCTGATGAATATCAATTAGATATTTTTGGTCGGTGCTAAGATCTTCACAGTCTACAGTTGGTTCCTCAGCATCAATCCTTTCAAACTCGACAATAGGAAGACTCTCACAGTTCTCTAATTCCCTGCCAATAGGACCGGTGAATCCGCGGGGGCCAGATGTTTTTCCATCCAGCTTTGCAACTAAATGGCGTAATGGCAATTCATTGGCATGGAGCTGGCACACTAAATGTTGAACTGGCTTCTTCAGCTTCAATTCTATAAGCCTTATAACGCCTCCCTTTTCTCCAGTGTTGACTGCTGCACCATCGCATCCAATGGCAACAAGGTTTTCCAGGTTCATGTCATTATTTCCAATATACTCAAACATTCCTTTACATATTTCTTCAGCTGATCCAGAATTCACAGAATAATGGCCCAAATAATCTGAACCAGGTTCTCTCACTAAAGTGATATGTTCTTCTGTTACCTTCTTCTGATATACTTTGGACTCTTTTTTTTTCTTGGAAGAGTGTAGAATCTTTTCGACCATCAATATAGATTCCTCTGATTGGGACCTGATTTTGATCTTTCATAATTTCTGATCTCTTCTTTTGTCTTTCTCTTCTGATTTTACTCCTATCCACTACTTCAGATGTATTGTCAATAGAAACTTCTCCAATATCTTGCAATACTGCACTAACAATGAATGCTGCAGCTCGATCTGAAACTGCAGTCCTGTCACAAGCAGTAGCCACTGAAGGTAGATTTGTAGTTTTCCTTTTCTTGAATTCACTTTCACTATTTGATGTCGATGATGATAATTCAACATTTGTATCCTGCAATTTCTCCTGTGAAGATTCTTTGGTGAGCCTCACAGCTTCTTTTTGCTTTCTTAGCAACGTAGATGCTTTTTTCTTTGAGAGTGTAATATCTAATCTATCAATAAACAGTTTTCTTTCACTCCTTTGATCTAAGAGGAACGTCACTTCTTCCTTTGGAACCGTTTTTTCTTTGGGACAAGAACATTGTGTTAGTACTTTGCACTTGCACGCTGCAATGTCAAAAAGTTTCGTGTGTGCTTCTTTTTTGAACATATCAATCTTTGCTTTGTAAGCTTCAGAATTTTTTCTGCTTTGGTATGGCTTCATAATGACACGATACTTTTCGTGGTAGCTTCTGAACATTGTTTCAATTCGCCTGTCTGACAGAATTGGGACGGAAGCACTTTCCCAAATTGTTTTCAATTTATCAACAACTTGTTCTAATATTTGAGATATTGAAGGATCTTTATTAGTATTCTGTTTCAAATCGTTTCTTACAAACAAGTAATATTTAAAAACTCCTTCGTATGTAGGAAGATTCCTGTGCCACAAATCTTCCCCCATACCAAACATGGGGCACTCAGTTGAGGCCCTGGTTGATTTTGTACAAACTCGAGACATTTTGAAATTATACAAATCTGAAAAAGAAAGAGCTAATATCAATTATACGTTAATTTCAGTTAATAGTACATGGCAAACTTAGGGCAACACAATACAGAAATGCAAAATATATAAGAAATATAGTTTAGACTATCTGAGTAACACCAACAACAGAACACCCACCTGCTACGAGAGCGACAGCTACACTGAACCGAGGTACTCACGTGACAGCTGAGTGAGCTGACAATAGAAAACTGTTTTTAGAGAATAGAAACTTTTTTTAAAGGTTGACTGAGCTATTTTTATACAAGTGTGAATAAATTCTTGTCTATTGTGCATCGTGGACTCTTCTGTAATTATTGGTTAAAATCTGCTTTTTTCAATTTTTTTCAATATTGAAGGTCATTGTGGCACCTGAAGATATTAATGTTATGATTTTAAATTTATACCAGCTTATTTCCTCACTACTCCACACATTTTCCACACTAGCCAATTTGAAAATTCGAAAAATGAGTTTTTCACTCCGCCCTAATCTATAGACTTGCAAATAATCAAACTGAAAAATTCTCGGATGCCATTAATGATATCAGAAACCTAATAAAGTCCGTAAACTCTCCATCCCCTGATTTAATACTCTGCGGAGATTTTAATTTCCCATTTATAAAATACAAAAAGGTGGGTATATATAATATATATATATATATATATATATATATATATAATATATATGTCATACATATATATATATATATATAATATATATATATATATATATATATATATATATATATATATACAGTATATACACCAGAACAAGGGGGCGCACAAGAGAGGACCAGAAGCAAGCAAAAATGTTGATGGCTCAAACATACGAGTTTGTGCTGACAAAAGAGATAACAGAAGACACCAGAAAAAATCTGCCTAGATCTGGTATTGACAATATTGACAATATTCACAATATTCACTAATATTGTTTAATATTGTAATACATGTTTTAACTATTAATAATACTTATTTACTATTTATTTATTTATTATTATTAATTAATAACAACTAGCTGCTTATTTTTAATAAGAGCCCAGTAAAGCCTAAAGCTTATTAAGGACCAAATTAAATAAAATAAATAGTCGAGCTTCAAAATTATTCATGTCATTGTAAATTGAAAAAATGTATTTATTTTATTATTATTAATAAAGGTTATTCTATTCTATTCTATAGGACGAGACTGTAGACACCACTCGACCAGGGAAGTAGTCCGGGTGGGACGTTAGACAGAAGATAGAGAGTGCTGGAACTCCCGTTTCCCCCGTCACTGTCCTCCTTAGCTGATCTCTTTCCGTGTCTCATCTACCCTGTGAGCAGTTTAGCATGCTCTCAAACACACACTTCTCTCCCTATTCCTCACTACACATACATGCATCTTACACACTACATAATCTTTTAAAAATTAAAAAAAAATGGCATCAACTTCAAGAGCCTCGGAGTCCCTTGGGGAGGGAACCATAAATGTCCCCACTTCTGGCTCCCCCGCTGCCGTTACCGGGAAAGCAGACCCAGGCAGCGGGGCTGGAACTGCTGCCGTTCATTCGAGATGTACTGGGTCTCTGTCTGATATACTTTTCTTAAACTTCTGCAACATTCGTGGCCTTTTCTCAAATTTTCAATCTTTTGAACACCACCTCACTTCCTCCAAACCGTATCTTCATTTCCTCACTAAAACTCTAAGACAACTGACAGCATCCCCTTTACTGCACTCTCTTACTTTCTCTATACTCAGTTTTACTCCAAATATGGATGTTGCGTATATGTACGCAATGACCTAACTTGTTCTCGTATTCCGAACTCGAATCCTTCAAATTCTATACCCTCTGGCTACGGCTTACATACCAATCTCAAACTAAATACATCTGCGCTGTTTATCTTTCCCTTAATTCTACTAACTATCCAAAATTCTTTGACAACCTCATTTCCAAAGTGGAATACATTCTTTCCCGCTCTCCCTTTGCTGAAATCTCCATTTTAGGAGATTTCAATGTTCACCACCACCTTTGGTTTTCCTCCTATTTCAATGACATCTCTGGTGAACTAGCTTACAACTTTTCTATCCTAAATGACCTAGAGCAGATTGTACAACACCCTACTTTCCCTTTCATCCTTCTTCTTACTTTGTGAAACTTTTTTCTCCGTTGGATTCCTCCGACCACAATCTTATATATTTCCTGTCTTATCGTCCAATTCGGCCTTTGGATCCTTCCAAGAGGAGGCGCCTTTGGCACTTTGGCTCCGCTGATTGGGTGGGAGGCCCTTAGGCAGTACTTCTGTGATTTCCTATGGAATGATTACTGCTTCCGTGGCCGGGACCCATCCGAGTGTGTAGAGCGCATCACGGAGGTGATGCTCTCGGGCATGGAGGCGTACATTCCATATTCTATTCCTACAACTAATGCAAAAACACCTTGGTTTAACTTTACTTGTTCTAAGGCTATCCGCAACAGAGAGGAGGCTTTCAGAAGGTACCGTCGCTATCTAACTCCTGACTCTCACTCAGCTTAAATTTCTGCCCGGAATCGTGCAAAAATCTGTTCTTCAACTCGCCAAAAATTCCTTCATTTGACAAAAATATGAAAATCTATCCCGTTCTAATTCTTCTCGCTCTTTCTAGCATCTAGCTAGGAACCTCTTCAACAACTTTACTTCCTCTTCTTTCCCTCCTCTTTTCCATTCCGACGGCATAGTTGCCGTCTCTTCTCCTCACAAACCTGAACGCTCTCTCTTCGCTCAAACTTTCGTTTCCAATTCAACCCTGAACGATTCCAGTGCTGTTCCTCCATCTCCTTCCCCCTCTGACTTTATTATGTCTGAAATTAGAATCTCTTTTAAAGGTGATTTTTCTGCCTTATCTGGGCTCAACTCTAGGAAGGCGTACGGTCATAATGGTCTTCCTCCTGTTGTTCTTAAGAACTGTGCTTGTGTGTGACACCCTGCTTAGGCAAACTCTTTCGTCTTTGTCTCTCATCTGGTACTTTTCCTTTCTGCTGGAAGCTCGCTTTCATTCAGCCTGTCCCAAAGAAGGATGACCGCTCTCAACCCTCCAACTATCGTCCAATTGCTTTGATTTCTTGTTTTTCTAAAGTTTTTGAATGTATCCTTAATAGGAAGATTCTTAAACACCTTTCTTCTCACAACCTTCTTTCAGATCGTCAATATGGGTTCCAGAAGGGACGCTATACTGGCGATCTTCTTATTGCCCCTTCTTATTGCCCCTTTACAAGTCCCTAGTCAGGCCTCACTTAGAATATGCCGTTCAGTTTTGGTGCCCGTATTTGCGTGAGGATATTGATAGGATAGAAAAGGTTCAGCGACGCGCCACGAAACTAATCACGTCACGACGCAACAAGTCTTACGAATACAGAATTAAAGAGTTAGACTTGCATTCACTCGAAACTAGGAAATTAAGGAGGGGAGCTTATTGAAGTTTTCAAAATCGTTAATAAAATCGATAACGTAAATTTTGACAAATTGTTCATTATCAATAATAGCAATACTCGTAATAACGGATTTAAATTACGTGGCAGACGTTTCATTAACAACATCGCTAAAAACGTTTTACGTTTAAAGTAATTGTTAAATGGAATAATCTTCCCGCATCCGTCGTGAAATCTACCAGCGTTAATATGTTTAAAAACCGTTTAGATAGGCATTTTAAAAATATTAACGTCATTTAAAATAATAAAACAATTAGCAACAAGAGCTCTGGGGGTAATGGTCGAGGTTTGAGTCTGTTGACGAGTAATGCCAGCTTGTGACATGCCAGCGTGTGATATGCCAGCAACAAAATTATATTAAAAAACCAAAAAAAATAGACTAACACGAACTTAGATGTACCTCGGAGCGTCAACTAACCCACTTTTTGTTATACTCTTCATACTTTTTTTTCTCTTTTCTTATCCTCTCCTTACTTGCATGTCTGTAGTTTGCATGGTATGACAGTGTTTGAGTTAAGACTGTGTTTGCATGGTTTGTAAGCGTTTTTATTTTACTTCTTTTCATCTTTCACCTCTTTCCTCTTCTCTTAGACTATTTTCCCGACTTGTCGGCAGTGGCCGGCGGATGATGATGGTTTGTCTTTCTCTCTCTTTTCCTGAATGAATGTTAACCCACGAATGATAGGTTTTACTACTTACTTAACCCTTTATTCTCTTCTTTTAACTCTCTACTATCTTCTTTCTCTCGGGCTAACCTTAGAGTGAATCTTACGGTCTTTGTTAGCCTTAGCTTTTGTAGATCTGTAGATCCTCCTTTCGGGATTTCGGTGAAACTTTTGCTATTGCGCTAGATATATCCAAAACTTTTGATAGAGTCTGCCACAAATCTTTAATTTCCAAACTGCCTTCTTTCGGTTTCTATCCTTCTATCTGTGCCTTCATCTCTAATTTCCATTCTGGTCGATCTAAGCTGCAGTTGTAGATGACCACTGTTCTTCTCCTAAAGCTATCAACAGTGGTGTTCCTCAGGGTTCTGTCCTGTCACCCACTCTTTTCCTTTTATTTATTAATGATCTTTTAAAGCGCACTTCCTGTTCTATTCACTCCTATGCTGATGATTCCACTCTTCACTTCTCCACTCGCTTCCAAATGCGTCCCTCTCAACAGTCACTCCATGATTCGCGTAGTACGGCTCTGGAGCACCTGACCTCTGATCTTTCTGTTATCTCTGACTGGGGCAGAGAAAACTTAGTGGCTTTGAATGCCTCAAAAACTCATTCCTTTATCTGTCTACTCGTCACAATCTTCCACACGACTATCCCCTTACCTTCAACAACACAACTCAATCCTTCCTCCTCTCTTAACATTCTTGGCGGCTCCTTTTCTCGTGATCTTCCCTAGAAAAATCACATACACTCTCTTTTCAAAACAGTTTCCAAGAGGTTAGGTGTGTTGTACCGCCTCCGCAGTTTTTTCACCTCCACTTAGTTGCTGTCTCTGTACAGGGGTCTTACCTGCCCCTGTATGGAGTATGCTCCTCAAGTATGGGGTGGCTCAACCCACACAGCCGTACTTGACCTGGTGAAATCAAAGGCGTTTCGTCTCATCAATTCCCCGCCTCTTACTCACTGTCTTCAATTACATGTTTCCGCAATGTTGCCTCACTCTCTCTTTACTGTCGCTATTATAACGGATACTGCTCTTCTGAACTCTCTAACTGCATGCCTCCTCCTTTAAGGAGAGCATGCAGCATGCATGCACACTTTCTCATTCCTTTTCTGTCCAACTCTCTAACCCAAGGGTTAATCGGTATTTCCAATCTTTCATCTACTTAACCGGTTTATCTGGAAAAATCTTCCTCAGTCATTCTTTCCCTCTGTCTATGACCTCCAATCTTTCAAACGTACAGTATCTGGGCATCTCGAAAACCTTGGACCTTGATTTTGGCTCTCTTCTTCTATATCGGGGAGGGGGGGTCACTTTTGCTGGCGTTCGGCCTTGGCCCATCCTTTCTGCATAAAAAATAAATATAATATGGTAAATAGTAGCTCCTAAGTTAGTTTTAAGAATAATTCATACGCTTTCATGAATGAAAGAAACATTTTGTATATTGTAAATAGTGTATATTCTTAGCTTAAGTTATGTAGGCTACTTTGGTAGGTTTGTAAAATATATATAGTTCACGATTTGGACAACCTCCATAGACCCGAGTGGCTTATGTTTTTCACATGAAGTGTAACAGTTTTCTTAAAATGAAGTCTGGGAAAAAGAAGAATCTGCAGTGGGGATGGGAGAAGAACCGCAATACGAAACCCCACTAATTCAAGAACTGTTCAACAAGGAAATGGGGCATACCAAAAGGTAACCATCAACCGAGATAAACATTTGTAGAAAAAATATTTAGGAGATGATAATGTTTGATGTCAGGGACATCTACAGTATATGGACTAAGAGTGAAACTACTAAACTGTTAGGGTAATGAGCAACAAAAGTGTTATACACACGGAGGGAGAAACGGAATATTTTAGTAATACACTCGCACCTTCCACCTACCCCAGCCTGATGGGGACTCGGGGTGCAATGTTTGCACAAAGCACACCGGTCGTTCATATATATATATATTGTAATGATTTGTAATACATTTAATAAATGGCACCGAGAGAAATGTTTGTAATGAACATTGTCAATATAGCGTTTTTTTTATATAGTCGTTTTGGAAAGATAAATTTAAGATGTCTGTTGAATGTAACTTCTCAGAGAATGTAACGGTTTTTATATTTTTTGTGGGTGTTTCGGTTGGGAATGGGGGACAAAAACTGCCCTTGGGGGAAAAAGTTGGGAAAAACCTTCTACAAGGGTGCCATAAGATCCTATATACGGGGAGTTAAATTATTTTGTTCAGTCAGGATCACAGGTTTTTGGGGCTATCAAAATTTTGTAAGTATAGCTTTTCAGTTTAGTGTTAATCGAAAATTAACGTTCGCCCTTGCCCTAAAGGCATGAAATCCTTAAATAATTTAGTTATTTTAATAAAAATATAACTTCATTAAATAAGTTAAAGGCTTGAAATCCTTAAATAATTTAGTTATTTTAATAAACAAACTCAAACCGGCAAGTTATTAGTAGTATGGCTGCAAAAGGTTAGAGTGCAGAGCAATTGCAATGTTGATCAAATGTTGCAAGGTGCCAACCCCCTAGCGCTACCCCAGTGCCACCCTCCCCCTTTTCCCCCCATCACACCCCCAGGGTGAAAAAAGAGGGTGGGGAATTGCCCCAGCAAGCTGGGGGGGGGGGTCCACCTAAACTCTTTGGGGGAGAAGTTGGAACGGCCTTACCCCCCAAAGAGAGGTGGACCCAAGACCTAACCCGAGAGAGAGAGAGAGAGAGAGAGAGAGAGAGAGAGAGAGAGAGAGAGAGAGAGAGCTTCACTGGGCTTAAAACTCGAAATCCGACAGTTGGCGTAGAAGCCAGTGCCTCCAGGCATTATCAGCCAGTTGACACAGTGTATATATCGTTTGAACAGCGAAAAAGCGCACGCAAACTTCCCGACTATATATACGTTCATGGAATCCCTATTATTACACACACAACTATATATACGTTCACAAGTCTTCAACTCCCTCCGTCATCACCCGTTTACACCAGCTACACGTCATACATCTTCTACAAAACACACACACACACACACACACACACACACACACACACAATATTATAATTTCCCCATACGAAAACGTCCCAGCCTATGAACTGTTGTTTATTCTAGTGACCACCAAAATAAGGCAACTACTTGATGCTTCAATTAAGATTTATTATTATTAATGGGATACAAAAACTTCCTACACAATCTAAAACAATAAACTGAATAACCTGTATCATCCTCCGTATACACATTATGTATCATTATTAAGAATTATTATATTTAAAAATAAAATGGAATAATTTATTTAACGCAGTATATATATATATATATATATATATATATATATATATATATATATATATATATATATATATATATATGCAAATTATTTCACGAAAGTAACACGTGAAAAATATTTATGATGAATAAAACCACGAAGGAAAGAAAACACAGAATGGTGCTCAAGCGCTTTCGTCTAATGACATCCTCAGGAACACTGAAGTACATAAAGAGTTACAGCCTATATATAGGTTACAGAAAAAAAAAAATATATATATACAATAAACGGAGAAATAAAATTAAAATTAAAAATTAAAGGATTGTGGGAGGAGCATACAAATTTGTAAGGAAAAACTATCGATTTTTAGAACAAGATCAAATGAATTGTTTCAAACCAATGTTATATATATATATATAAAATACCAGTTTTTAGCACAAGATCAAATAAATTGTTTCCAACCAATGTTATAAAAAAAAAATACAAATTTATACTGGAAATCTGCCCGGGTTTTAGCACTCTGCCCTTCTTGTATATAAAAATAAATTGAAAAATAAAAGTTATTAGAGTAGCATACAAGTTTACCAAAGATTTAGCGTTCTACCCTTCTTATCTAAATCTGCTCTGAAGGAATTCAAAACAACAGGA